>JAABKJ010075445.1:40744954-40959978 GCA_011634705.1 Andricus grossulariae
TTATTTTTGGTTGAAAATTGATCTTTGTTAGTTGCAAATTCTTTTTTTTATAGAAAACTGATCTTGATGGTTCGAAATTTCATCTTTTATGGTTAAAAATGTAAATGTTGGGTTGTAAATTAATTTTTTTTTTTTTAAATTCATTTATTCGGATTGAAAATTCATTTTTTCGGATTGAAAATTCAACTGTTTTAGAGACAATTCGTCTCTGGTTTTTTAAAAATTTTTGTTTTGTGGTTGGAAAATTCATAATTTTAGTTAAAAATTCATTTCTTGGGTTGAAAATTTAACTATTTAGTTGAAAATTCGTTTTTTTTTTAAATTAAATTAAATTTTTTTGCTGAAAATTTAACTTTTACATACTTGGTCGAAAACTATTCTCTTTTAATTGAAAGTTCAACTATTTGGTAGAATATTCATTTATGTTGGTAGAAAATTAATCTTTTTGGTTGAAAATTCGTGTGTTTGGGTTAAAAAAAATGTTATATTGTTTTGTTGAAATACCAATTATTACGCTTTTTTAGAATTAATTTTTATGAATTGAAAATTAAACTATTCAATTGAAAAGTCACCTATTTTATTAAAAAATTTAATTATTTTATGGATAATTCAACTCTTTGGTTACAAATATTAATGGTTTGAAAATTCCTCCTTTTTGGTAAAAATTGAAAATGTTTGGTTGTAAATAACTTTTTTATTGAAAATTCAGCTGTTTTACAAAAAATTCTTCTTCTGGATTGAAATATCAGCAATTTGGATACATTTTTTTTCTTGACTGAAAAATCTCTATTTGTTGAAAATTCATCTCTATTATTTAAAAATTTTACTATCTTTTTTGAAAATTTGTTATCTAGTTCTGTACTGAAACCCTTCACCTGATATTAAAATTATAATGCTTCCAATATTTTTGTTTCCTAAACTTATAATAATATATAATATAATTATAACTACTATACAATATGATATAATTTATTTATTTATAAATTACTTTCTTCTTTACGTAATCGTAGATCTCCTGTTATTTTCGATAATAATTATCGAAAATCTCTGATACTGATAACTGATAATTGATAAATGATAACTGATAACTGATAATTGATAAAAATATTTGTTATTCTTCCAATAAACGTCTATAAATAAATATAGGTCACGTAGTTTTTTTTCCTCGACAAGAATGTTATATTTACTTTTCAGCTTACGTAATTGAAAGTCGGAATTTAGCCCGAATTAGACATTTATCACCAAAACGAAAAATAATTACAGATTAAATTATTCCCTTTATGGTAAGTGATTACGACTTGAAAGGAAATTGCAGGTGAACACTTAAACAGATCAACTTTCCAATTTTTTCTCCTTGGCGAGAGTGTATTGATGACATTTTAAATTTAAAACCTACTTTAAGTTACTGGAATTCATTAATTAAAATTGTTTTGCATTATTTTAATAATCACTAAAAATAGATTTCTTGATTGTGATTCATAAGCAATAAATCTTAAATGAGAGGATTTATTGTATATACATTAGAATAATGACCTTCTACAATCTACATTTATCTGGATTCTGGAATTCTACCGATAAATTTGGTAAAAATTATATTATATATATATATATATATATGAAGCCGGTCACGTGACCCACTCGTCACATGGCCTTAATAAAAATTAAATTAAACTTAGTCATTAAAGTTTTCTCAGAAAATGAAATTCCTTGGAAGTGAAATTCTTTAAAATACCTTAAAATCCCTTAAAATTGGTTAAATCTCTTGAAATTCTTTCGAAAGCCTTAAAATTATGAAATTGTTGACATCCGCATAAATCCCTTAAAATAAAATTATTGTTTTTTTCTAAACTTCCCTTCAAATTAGTTGAAATCCCTTTAAGCCCCTGGAAAATAATATAAATTAAAATTCCTCAATGTTTCCTAGCAATTTGTTGAAATCCCTTGAAATTTGTAAAATCTCTTGAAATATTTGAAATTCTCGGAGGAAATCCTAAAAAATTCTTTGAAATCTCTTGAATTTTTTTAAATCGCTCGCAATTCTTTGGAATCTTTTAAAAAAACTTAAAATATTTGAAATCCTTGAAATTTTTTTTTAATCTTTCACATCCCCTGAAATTGTTGAAATCCGCAGAAATCCCTTGAAATAAAGTTATAATTTTAATCTCTAAAGTTGTCTAGAAATCCCTCAAAATCCCTAAACACCTTTCAGATCCTTAGAAATCTTTTAAGTAATTTGAAATCCATGAAGATTCAATAAAAAAATTTTAACCTAGTGAAATTCCTTAAAATACTTGAAAAATAGAAATTCAATTGTCTAGAATTTACTTATCTAGAAATCCCTAAAAAATATTGGATATCCTGAAAAATTCTTTGAAGACTCTTGAAATCCATGAAGATTTAACAAAATCCTTCAATGTTAAAAATTTTTTTTTCATATTTCAAATCTTTAGACATTTTTTTAAATTCCGTCATATTTCTTGAAATTGTTGAAATCGGTCGAAATCCCTTGAAATAAAATTTAATTTATTCCCTGAAGTTCTCTTGGAATCCCTTAAAATACCTTGAAATCTTTGAAAATCATTAAAAACTAATAAAATAAGTAGAAATCTTCGAAATCCTAAATTTTTTTTTGAAATCCCTCGAATCTTTTAAAATCTCTTAAAATTCTTTGGAATCTTTTTAAAAAAAACTTAAAATATTTAAAATCCTCAGAAATTTTATTTAATTTCTTTATATTCTTTGAAATTCTTTAGAATATTTTCAAAAAACTTAAAATATTTAAAATCCTTAGAATTTTTTTAAATTCCCTTATACCCCTTGACTTTTTTGAAAACCATAGAAATCGCTTAGAATAAAATTTATTTTATTCCTTAAAGTTCTCTAAAAATTCCTTGAAATCTTTGGAAATCGTAAAAGTCTACTGGAATAAATAGTAATCATTTGAAATCCCTTGAATATCAATTTAATTAAGCTTATTCATTAAATAACATAAACATCCTTTAAAATCCCTTAAAATCGTTGGAATCGCTAGAAATCCCCTTAAAATTGCATTCTCTGGAATTACATTATCTAGAAATCCACTGAAATTTTCGTAAATTCTACAAAATTCTTCGAAATCCTTTGAAAATTTTAAAATGTCTTGAATTTTTTTCAAAAGCCTTCAAATACTAAAATTTTTGAAATCCATTAATGTATTTGAAATATTTTAAGTCTTTTAGAATCCTGTAAAATTCTTTGAAATCTGTGGAACCCTAACAAATCACTTGAAATATTTCGAAATCCTGCGTTAAATAAATAATTAAATTATTCCTTTGTAGTTTATTCATTTGATCCATAAATTATTTCAACATTTGAACATTACCAATTTATATACTAATTTTCTTATAATTCTAATATGAAATTAAATAAGAATTTTTTTATTTAAAAAAAATGTGTGTTACTGGATTTTACTAGTTTGTTGAAAATTCCTTTTTTTTAGGTTGGAAATAAATTTTTTAACTGAAAATTAACCTACTCTATTATTAGATGAAAATCTTTCATCTTTTAGTTTAAAATTAAAAAATTTGGTTGAAAATTCAATAGTTTGCGTGACATTTTTCTCTCTCTTAACTGGAAAATTTTTCTGAATTGAAAATTCAAATCTTGTAGAAAATTCTTATTTTTTAGTTGAATTTAACTGTTTTGTTGAAAATTCATATTTTTCGGCTGAAAATGCAACTACTTGGTTGAAAATTAAACTATTTAGTTGACATTTTTTTTGTTGGAGATTCATCACTTTAACTGAAAATTCATCTCTTTGGTTAAAAATAAATTTTCTGAACTTAAAATTTAACTATTTTGTTGAAAACTCGTTATCTTTTGGATTAGAACTAATTTTTTTTAACCCATCGAGTTGAATATTCCATAATGAAAATAAAAAATTCATGTATATTTATTTAAAAATTTATCTCTTTTAATTGAAAATGCACGTATCTGTTCAAGATTTATCATTTTTGTTGAAAGTTTATCACTTTGGTTGAAAATTCTTTCTTTTTGTTATAAAAATTAATTTTCTTAAATGAAAATTCAACTAATCTGTTGAAAATTGTTTTTTGTTTTTGTTTAAAATCATTTTTTTTAGTTGAAAATTTAACTAATCCAGTTGAATTTTTCATAATTTTACTTGTAAATTCATCTCTTTGGTTAAAAACTAATGTTTTTAACTGGAAATCTAACTATGCAATTTCCAGTTGAAAATTTTGTTTTTAAATTGAAAATTCTTCTTTTTGGTCTAAAATTAAACTTCTTAATACAGTTGAATATTCGATAATTTTAGTTTAAAGTTCATTTCTATGGTTGACAGTTTTTTTTTTACTTATAACTTATCTATTCAGTTTTTGGATAAAAATTTATCTTTTGTAATTAGAAGTTCGTTTTTTTAGTTGAAAATTAACTTTTCAACTGAAAATTTAACTATTCCTCTTTTGGTTGAAAATTTTTCTTTTTTAGAGGAAAATTCAAATATCTGGTTCAAAATTCAATTACTCCAGTGCAAGATTCATCACTTTAGTTGAAAATTCAACACTTTGGTAAAAAATTATTTTTTTGTTTAAAATTAATTTTTTAATTTGAATATTTAACTAGTCTGTTGAAGGTTAAAATTTCATCTGCCTTGTTAAAAATGCAATATTTTTACTTTAATTGTTAGGAATTTATTTAAGAAATGAATAATTATGTTTTAAGTATTAATAATTCATTTAATTATTCGAAGGTCATATATTCAAGAATATGTATATATATATATATATATATATATATAAAATTATGTTAAAAATTCATCCTTGTGGATTCAAAATTTAACTATTTTCTCAAATACGAAATTATGTTCCTTGAAAATTCAACTAACTGATTAAAAATTCAAATACTCTTTTAGAAATTCAATTATTTTGTTTAATTCATCTTTTTGGGGGGGAAACGGAACTATTTTGTTAAAAATTTGTCCTTTTGAATTGAAAATTCAACTATTTTTTTAAATATGAAATTATTTTTTTTTTTAAATTCAACTATTTTATTAAAGTCATTTTAATTGTTGAAAAATCATACAGTTCTATTAAAATTTTTTTTCAAATTCAACTTTTTCGTCTAAAATTCGTCTTTTCGAATTGAAAATTTAACTATTTGGTTAACAATTTAACTACTTACTCAGAAAATTTACTTATTTCTTTTAATTCCTTTTTTTGTTGGAAATTCCATTTTTTCCTTAAAAATTTGTCCTTCTGAATAATTTTTTTAAATATGAAATTATTTGGTGTGAAAATTCAACTATCTTTTTAGACATTTGCTTGTCAAATTTTTTTTTAATTCGTCCTTTTGGATTGAAAATTCAAGATCTTGGTTAAAAATGACACAGTTTTTGGTTTAATTTTAATCTTTTGTTTGTAAATTCAACTATTTTCTTAGAAATGTAATTATTTTGTTCAAATAATTTTTATTGTTAAAAAAATCCGACAGTTCTATTAAAAATTCTTTCTTGTCGATTGAAAATTTAATTATTTGGTTGAAAATGCAACTCTGTTCTGGTTGAATTTGAATCTTTTATGTTTAAACTTTCAACTTTCTAATACAAATTGAACTGCTTTGTTATAAATTTAATTCTTTTGTTTAATTTATTTATTTTTTTTTTGAAATTCATCTTTTTTGTTCAAAATTCGTCCTTCTTAATTGAAAATTTAACTATTTTCTTACAAATTTAATCATTTTGTTCAAGTCTTTTTTTTTGTTCAAAATTCGTCCTTGTGTATTGAGAATTTAACTATTTGGTTGCAAATGCAATGGTTTTTGGTTCAATTTTAATATTTTATGTTAGAAACTTCAACAATTTGAATAAAAATTTAACCATTTTCTTAGAAATTTAATTATTCTGTGTAATTCATTTTTTAATTCAACTGTTTTTTTTTAATTCATCCTTTCGAATTGAAAATTTAACTATTTGGTTGAAAATACAATTGTTTTTGGTTCAATTTTAATATTTTATGTGAGAAACTTCAACAATTTGTTAAAAAATTTAACTACTTTCTCAGAAATTTAATTATGTTGTTTAATTCATTTTTTTATAAAAAATTCAATTTTTTTGTTAAAAATTTGTTCTTCTGAATTATTTTTTAAATATGAAATTATTTGGTTTGAAAATTCACCTATTTTTTTAAAGTCATTTTTTTGTCAAAAATTTACCTTTTTTGAAAAATTCGTCCTTTTGTATTGAAAATTTAACAACTTGGTTAAAAACGAAACAATTTTTTTGTTGAATTTTAATCCTGATTTGAAACTTCGATTATTTGATTCAAAATTCAACTATTTTCTTAGAAATGTAATTATTTTGTTTAAATAATTTTTATTTTTAAAATTCCGAAGGTTATGTTCAATATTCATTCTTGTGGATTGAAAATTTAACTATTTGGTAGAAAATTCAACTGTGTTCTGGTTGAATTTTAATCTTTTATGTTTGCAAATTCAACTATTTAGTTAAAATTTCAAATGCTTTGTTAGAAATTCAATTACTTTTTTACATTTATTTTTATTTTAAATTCAACTTTTTTGTTCAGAATTTGTCCTTTTGAATTGAAAATTTAACTATTTTTTTACAAATTTAATCATTTTGTTCAAGTATTTTTGTTGTTGTTCAAATTTTGTCCTTGTCAATTGAGAATTTAACTATTTGGTTGAAAATGCAACTGGTTTTGGTTCAATTTAAATCTTTTGTGTTAAAACTACAAAAATTTGAATAAAAAATTATCTATTTTCTCAGGAATTTACTTATTTTGTTTAATTCATTTTTTTATTGGAAATTCAATTTTTTTGTTAAAAATTTGTCGTGAATTATGTGTTCAAATATGAAATTATTTGGTTTGAAAGTCCAACTATTTTTTTAAAGTCCTTTTTATGTCAAAAATTTACCTTTTTTTAAAAAATTCGTCCATTTGGTTTGAAAATTCAAATATTTGGTTGAAAATTTTTTTATGTTTAAAAACTCAATTATAAGCTCAAACATTCAATAATTTTCTCAGAAATTTTATTACATTTAAGTAATTTTTTGTTGAACATTCGACTGTTTTGTTAATAAAGTCGTGCTTCTAGATTGAAAATTCAAATATTTTCTTGAATATGAAATTATTTTGATTGAAAATTCAAGTATTTTTTTTAAATTCGTCCTTTTGGATTGAAAAATCAATAATTTAGTTGAAAATTTAACTGTTTTTTATTGAATTTTAAGTTTTTGTGTTTGCAGCTTCAACTGTTTGTTTAAAAATTTAACTACCCTTTTAGAAATTTAATTATTTTGTTTATTTCATCTTTTTTTTTGGAAATTCAACTTTTTTGTACAAATTTGTCCTTTTCAATTGAAAATGCAACTATTTTTTTTAAGGCATGTATTTGTCAAAAATTAACCTTTTTTTCAATTCGTCCTTTTGGATTGAAAATTCAAATATTTGGTTAAAAAATCAACTATTTTCTTAGAAATATAATTATTTTGTTTGAATAATTTTTAATTTTTAAAAAATCCGACGGTTTTGTTAAAAATTCATCTTTCTAGATTTAAAATGCAACTGTTTTTGGTTCAATTTTAATCTTTTATGTTAGCAACTGCAACAATTTAGTTAAAAATTTAACTACTTTCTTAGAAATTTATTTATGTTGTTTAATTCATTTTTTTATTGGAAATTCAATTTTTTTCTCAAAAATTCAAAAAACTTTCTTAGCAATTCAATTAATTTGTTTAATTCATTTTTTTTTTAATTTAAATTTTTTGTTAAAAATTTGTCCTTTTGAATTGAAAATTCAACTATTTTATTCAATATGAAATTATTTAGTTTGAAAATTCAACTATTTTGTTGAAGTCATTTTTTTTAAATTTACCTCTCTTTTAAATTCGTCCTTTTGGACTGAAAATTCAACTATTTGGTTAAAAATTCAACTATTTTCTTAGAAATGTGATTATTCATGGTTTTCACTGAATTTTATAATAATGTTCGAATATTTACCTAATCAATTTATTGTGATTTGCATTTATAATTGTTATTCTTTTTGAGTGAGAGAATTCTCGGTTGATTTTAATGCTTTGAGGAAAGTTTCAGAGCTTTTTGTCGTCTCATAAAAATCATGACATTTTTAGGACTTTTTGAAAAGTTCCAGGGACTAATTTAATGGTTTTTCACTGAATTTTATAATAATGTTCGAATATTTTTCTGATCAATTTATAGTGATTTGCATTTGAAATTGTTATTCTTTTTGAATGAGAGAATTCTCGATTGATTTTAATGCTTTGAGGGAAGCTTCAAAGCTTTTTTTCGTGTTATAATAATCATGACATTTTTAGGACTTTTTGACAGGTTCCAGGGACTAATTTAAAGGTTTTTCACTGAATTTTATAATAATGTTCGAATATTTTTCTTATCAATTTACAGTGATTGAAATTTGAGATTGTTATCCTTTTTGAGTTAGAGAACATTCTCGATTGATTTTAATGCTTTGAGGGAAGTTTCAAAGCTTTTTTTTCTTCATATAAAAATCACGACATTTTTAGAACTTTTTGACAGGCTCCTGGGACAAATTTAATGGTTTTCAGTGAAATTTATAATAATGTCCGAATATTTTTCTAATCAGTTTAGAGTGATTGGCATTTGAAATTCTTATTCTTTTTGAGTTAGAGTGTATTGTCGACTGATTTTAATGCTTTGAGGGAAGTTTCAGAGCTTTTTGTCGTCTTATAAAAATCATGACTTTTTTAGGACTTCTTGAAATGTTCCAGGGACTACTTTAATGGGTTTTCACTGAATTTTATAATAATGTTCGAATATTTTTCTTATACATTTATAGTGATTTGAAGTTGAAATTGTTATTCTTTTTGAATTAGAGAGAATTCTCGAGTGATTTTAATGCTTTGAGTGAAGTTTCAAAGCTTTTTTTCGTCTTATAAAAATCTTGACATTTTTAGGACTTTTTGACAGGATCCAGGGACTAATTTAATGGGTTTTCACTGAATTTTATAATAACGTTGGAATATGTTTCTGATCAATTTATAGTGATTTGAATTTGAAATTGTTATTCTTTTTGAATGAGGGAATTCTCTATTGATTTTAATGCTTTGAGGGAAGTTTCGGAGCTTTTTTTCGACTTATAATAATCATGACATTTTTAGGACTTTTTGACAGGTTCCAGGGACTAATTTAATGGTTTTCACTGAATTTTATAATAATATTCGAATATTTTCTAATCAATTTACAGTGATTGGAATTTGAAATTGTTATTCTTTTTGATTTAAAGAGCATTCTCGATTGATTTTAATGCTTTGAGGGAAGTTTCAAAGCTTTTTTTCGTCTTATAAAAATCATGACATTTTTACGAATTTCTGACAGGTTCAAAGGACTAATTTAATGGTTTTCACAGAATTTTATAATAATGTTCGAATCATTACCTAATCAATTTATAGTGATTTGCATTTATAATTGTTATTCCTTTTGAATGAGAGAATTCTCGATTGATTTTAATGCTTTGAGGAAAGTTTCAGAGCTTTTTGTCGTCTCATAAAAATCATGACGTTTTTAGGACTTTTTGACAGGTTCCAGGGTCTAATTTAACGGGTTTCACTTAATTTTATGATAAAGTTGGAATATTTTTCTGAACAATTTATAGTGATTTGAAGTTGAAATTGTTATTCTTTTTGAATGAGAGAGAAATCTCGGGTGAATTTAATGCTTTGATGGCAGTTTCAAAGCTTTTTTCCGTCTTATAAAAATCATGACATTTTTAGGACTTTTTGACAGGTTGCAGGGACTAATTTAATGGTCTTCCTTGATTTTTATAACAACGTTCGAATATTTTTCTGAACAATTTATAGTGATTTGAAGTTGAAATTTTTATTCTTTTTGAATGAGAGAATTCTGGATTGATTTTAATGTTTTGAGTGAAGTTTCAAAGCTTTTTTTCGTCTTATAAAAATCATGGCATTTTTAGGACTTTTTGACAGGTTCAGGGACAAATTTAATGGTTTTCACTGAATTTTATAATAACGTTCGAATATGTTTCTAATCAAGTTACAGTGATTGAAACTTGAAGTTATTATTCTTTTTGAGCTAGAGAGTATTTTTGATTGATTTTAATGCTGTGCGGGAAGTTTCAAAGCTTTTTTTCGTCTTATCAAGATCATGACATTTTCAGGACTTGACAGGTTCCAGGGACTAATTTAATGGTTTTCACTGAATTTTATAATAATGTTCGAATATTTTCCAATCAATTTACAGTGATTGGAATTTGAAATTGTTATTCTTTTTGAGGTAGAGAGCATTCTCGATTGATTTTGTTGCTTTGAGGGAAGTTTCAAAGCTTTTTTTCGTCTTATAATAATTATGATATTTTTAGGACTTTTTGAAAGGTTGCAGGGACTAACTTAATGGCCTTCACTGAGTTTCATAATAACGTTCGAATATTTTCCTGAACAATTTATAGTGATTTGAAGTTGAAATTGTCATTCTTTTTGAATTAGAGAGAATTCTCGAGTAAATTTAATGCTTTGAGGGCAGTTTCAAAGCTTTTTTTCGTCTTGTAAAAAGCATGACGTATTTAGGACTTTTTGACAGGTTCCAGGGACTAATTTAACGGTTTTCACTGAGTTTTATAATAATGTTAGAATATTTTTGTGATCAATTTATAGTGATTTGAATTTTAAATTGTTATTCTTTTTGAATTAGAGAGAATTCTCGATTGACTTTAATGCTTTGAGGGAAGTTTCAAAGCTTTTTTTCGTCTTATAAAAATCAAGAACTTCTTAGGACTTTCTGACATGTTCCAGGTACTAATTTAATGGTTTTCACTGAATTTTATAATAATGTTCGAATATTTTTCTAATCGATTTACAGTGAATGGGATTTAAAATTGTTATTCTTTTTAAGTTAGAGAGTATTCTCTATTGATTTTAATGCTTTGAGGGAATTTTCAAAGCTTTTTTTCGTCTTATAAAAATCATGACATTTTTAGGACTTTTTGACAGGTTCCAGGGACTAGTTTAATGGTTTTCACTGAATTTTGTAATAATGTTCGAATATGTTTCTCATCAATGTACAGTGATTGGAACTTGAAATTGTTCTCCTTTTTGAGCTAGAGAGTATTCTCGATTGAGTTTATTCCAAAGAGACATCAATCTCTCTATGCATCTCACTATGTGTGGATGTACCTTCAAGCTTTCCAACAGACAGATGATTGACTTGATGATTGCTGTCCGAAAATCGTAGTTCCAGAAAATTTGGCACTTCTCGTTTTGGACAATTGACTCTATCTCCCTCTGAGCGTACGGAAAGGGCAGGGCCGCGTCAAACACTGTGTCTATAGAGATACGTCGTTCCCGCATGAGTGGGACACCTGGATAGCATGTGTTCTAGGTTTTCAGCGTGTGCATGACACGCTCTGCACCTATCGCTGAGAAATTCTTGAAGTAAAATGCGGTCATGGTATATAAGGTGGAAGTGACACCGTCCTGGCATGCGAAAGTGAAACCTTCTTTACCTGAATTGAGTCCTGATAGTCTGAGGAAGGCAATAGTTCGCCCATTCGAAAAGCACTTATCTTCTACATTTCTGTGACAGTTTCCATGCATTTTCGTGTTGAGTAGCTGTTGGCGGAATTTTTCAACCTCTGCTTTCTTTACTTAAGCTTTTAGAAGTGAGGCATCTAGATGGAGTAATGCAATTGCCATGGTGTCGCCCTGAAAGACGCTCCTACGGAAGGTGACGCTGTTCGTTATCACACGATTACATTTGAAGATGAGACAGTAAATATAGTTTTCCAAAGGGCACTGATGGGCTGCTGCATATTTGAAGACACACTTTTCAGTTAACAGGTTCTCTCGACAGCCAGCTACACCTTTTTCGAGCCACGTTCTTCGTACATCTCTCTAGACACAAGCTCAATTCTTCAAACAATCGTATCGTTGAAAATAGATGTATAAAGATCTTTACAAAATGTTGCACCAGAAGTTCTTGATACCATCTAGACCTGCAGAGAAAAAGTTCTTCGTGCCCCTAAGTGCATATCTCTCACCAAAAAGTCTCCACCTCGTTGGGCTTGGGTGAATTTTTGACAGAAGCAGAGAGATCGTTGGAGAGGCGTGATGGGTCAGCGAGAAACTGTTGATTCTCCCTGACCCACTTCACCCTCTTCGGTATTCTCCTTCTTGCGACAGATAACACCCGTATTTTGTCAACAATGTGCTGCTTGATTGTCAGCAGCTTTCCGTGAACGGCTGACCAGATGTTATGTAGTCGATCACGGGCTAAACACGAGACGCACTCCGTCTTGCCTATCCAATCTTCTTGTTCAGTTGATGCATGCGTCTTTTGGACTTTTGATCCATCATCAGTTTGAGACTTCGATGCTCGGCATTGTTTGCCGACCCATTGTCAGGTGCTCTGCAAGTTCGATCGTTTTGAACCGCATCTACAACTTTTTGGTAAAAAGTGTTCGTCCATCCTTGTAGAGCACCGCATGCAAGGATAAGGCTGCATAATCTGAGAGGTAGCCCGGTATCCCAGAGTCCCCGTTTGAGATACCTCACCCAGGTGCCATTCAGCTTTCGGCATGGTTGTTACGCCTCCGCTTGGGGGTTATGCCTCCGGGGACCACCTGACTGCTTATTATTAATTATTGTAACCATATTTAGCAGAAGCCCTTGGACCCTCTGTCCGCAATCCAGGGGCGCGTCCAGTGGCTTTATCATAGACCCTTCGGCTCCATTCCAAATGAATCGAACCGAAGGGCCCCTGACAAAGCCACCGGACGAGTCCCAGATATGTATATATAGTTAAAAGTTTGTCATAAGGACAACCGCGGGATTTCACCAGGAGTGGGTGCCATTCTACAAAATTGCACCCGCTCCCGGCGAAATCGCGGTGAAATTTCAGCTATAACCACGTCTAACGACCGTGAGATTGGTGGTTACAGTGACAGTTATGAATATAATAATATATATAGTGTGATGATATATAATAATAATTATAATAGTATAATAATATGGTAATAATAATAGTAGCTCTAAGAAAGCATCCAGAAGCGACTGTTGTCACCTCCAACACTCGCAGCCGTAGTGTAAGCATAACAGCGGTACTTGTATTAGTCCGTGGCTATGATGGAAAACTGGGTTCTTTTTAAACCCAGCACAAGTTTGGAAAAGTAATAATAATATAATAATAATTATAATAACTTCACACACACATACACACACACGCGCGCGCGCGCGCGCGAGAGAGAGAGAAAGAGAGAGAGAGTGGGGGGGGAGTCTCGGTTCGTCTCTACTCATTTTGGTGGTTAAATGCATGAGGAACGAGCTTACGGCCCTTGATATTGCCACGCGTAAGATCATGCACATACAGAAGAGCTTGCATATCAATTCGTCCATTCCGCGATTATACATCCCACGCCGTCAAGGAGGGTGCGAACTTCTCAATCTCCAATGCCTTCATAAACAAATTTTTTGGGCACAACTGACATCGTTACAAATGCAAGAGATCTTCTCCTAAAAATGGTCAGGAAACACGAGACAAGACAGAATGCGTTCCGTATTCAGTGTGTGATTCACTACATAACATCTAGTAGGCCGTTCACGGAAAGGGTTCTAAAGTTCGCTCAAGAACTAAGGATCTTCAATCATACACTGAATAAGTCAAAGCTGCTAATAATCAAGCAGCACATTTTGGACAAAGTACGGGTGTTATCTGACGCAAGGAAGAGAATACAGAAGAGAGAGAGATGGATGAGGGAGAATCAACAGTTTCTCGCTTACACATCTCGCCTCTTCAGTGATCACCCTGTTTTTGTCGAAATCCACCTAAGCCCAACTTCTATCTGCGAAGCAGATAAAAGCATCTTCTTCGGCAGATTTGGTCTTCAAATCTGTCGGCATTGAACAAGGTATCTGCGACTAACATGCTTGACGTCCCCGTTCTACTCTACCCGTTTGGGGTGGTTCACTGGACGAAGAACGAGTTTACGGCCTTTTATATCAACACACGTAAGATCATGCATATGCATAAAACCGTGATTATACATCTCACGCCGTGAAGGCGGATGCGGACTTCTGAATCTCCAATGTCTTCATAACCGAATTGTTTTGAGTACAGCTTACATAGTTGAAAATGGAAAAGATCCTCTCCTAAAAATGGTCAGGAATCACGAGATGGTTGGCAAAGGAGCGTTCCTTTACAGAGCCGCGGAGCAGGCAGCTGAGACCCTTGGTCTGAATTTTAACGTCAGAAGTGAGGAAAGTGCATTACTCCATCTAGATGCTTCACTTCTGAAAGCCGAGGTAAAGAGTAAGCTTTATCATGGTATAAGCTGTCTTTTTGTGCGATTTTTTTCTTACGAGTAAATTACCAAAATGTGCAGCTGCTTTGAAGGGGCCTTCGTATCGTGAAGGGATAGTAGATCACCCCGAAGGATTTTGATGTCCTAGAAACGAATCCGTTGTCCAAATCTTTCTATGCGTCAGGATTTCGAAATGTTCTAACCTCAAAGTGAATAAATGGTCATTTTCAGCCATATTTAAAACAAAATAACACGAGCAGTGCTTTTTTTTCTTCTTAAAACTGCTTAATCTGTTGTTTGTGACTCCTTTTTACCTTTCATTTCCAGTTTTAGTTACCCCGAATCGATTCTTTTCTTCCGATATATTGCACATTAATCATTTCAGTTTCACACTGAAAAACTAGAAAAGATCCGCCATCTTGAATTTTGAAAATCTGTACTCAAATTCGGATTCCGCAAATCCAGAAACCTTCACATTAGACACTAAACCGTTTATCAATCGAATAACACAATTTCATTATCTTTCTTCGCCGTTTTGCTAGTTTTTCAGTATGAAAGTGAAAAGGCTGAAAAGGTGAAAAGTGAAAAGTACCATATCTCGGAGAAAAAAAATCGGTTCGGGATGAGCAAAAATAGAAATTAAAGGTAAAAAGGAGTACCAAACAATGGCTGAAGCAGTTTTCAAATAAAAAATTGCTGCTTGTGTTATATTATTTCAAATATGGATAAATGTGGCCATTTTTTACTTTTGGGTTAGGATATCTCGAAATCCTGACGTATAGGAAAAATTTGGACAACTGATTCGGGTGTAGGTCATCAGAATCCTTCGGAGTCATCTTGCCCAGTCTTTGGGTACAAAAAGGTCAATTTTTGTCTGCCTATGTCGTTAAATAATTGAATTACATAACTTACATTTAAAACGCATAGCTCACATGAAATAAGTTATTTCCAAGTCAATTCAGAGTTAACACATGATGGCAATAAGCAACTCTAACTAGCACAAAACCTGACGTGTGGTATGCCTTGTTTTTCACTGTACCTACGGATTATTCATTAATTAAACACATTTCGCACAAAAGGCTCATTTATCGGACTAAACCTTTTTCCTAATTATGAACTCAAATATTATAAAGTGTTTGATCAGTCAGGTCAATGTAAATTGATAGTTATTCATCGACTGAATTCAATTACTTTGAAACTGACCAAAAGTTATCGAAAAAAATCCTATAAATAAACTAGTGATCAAAATGTTTGTAAAAATTGACCGATTGTAAATATTTTATCAATTACAAGAATTCAGGCAATAAAATTATTTTCGAGTTCGTAGCTATTTTTTTTTTCTTAATAAGGGTGAGCCAACTTAGCTTTCGGGGCAACTCTCCCTACCCTCTCCCCTACTAGATTGTTTTTTAAATCGCAGAATACAAACTAGAGGTCTGAGGTTTTTCCATTCGCAGTCATGGGTTATAGGCGTACTTTTAAGTCAAATAAAATTAACCTGAACGCTGACAACATTTTTCTTCAGGCTTCTTGGATTCAAACTAAAGAAATTTCATGTTCTACATGTACAACATTTATTTAAAAATTTAGTTAAAATGTAGATATCATTGTATACATTACTTATGTATTTATACAGATTTAGAGTTTAAATAAACATCTCTTGTCAGTCAATTCCTTTGCCCTTATACATTTCCATATGTGCTCCATGTCCTCAACTCCACTCAGGCCAAGCCTACAATTCAAATCCCTGAACCCTTTTTTACCTGACTTTCCGAAATTTCCACACCTAATTCTACCCCACTGTTCTTTTTTCAGATATCCTAAATCCTCGACTTTCAAAGATTCCTCTCTTCCCATCTCAGTTTTCCGTTTCTCATAGTCCTTACAGTAGGTGAATTTATCCATTCTCCCCCAGTTTCTTTGAATTTCCTGTCGAATTTTTGTGCTTATACTCCGTTCTAATTTTTTCGCTGCTTCCTTCTCCCTCCCCTATCCCATATCAATCCAAGTATTTCACCGTCCCCTGTCTCATTGTAACCTATTTTGACTTTTTATCCCAGTTTCACGGATTATTATTTATTAGATTCCTTATTTGCTATTTGAGCCATATCTTCGGAAGTCTTTCACCTACCATGATAAGAATGCCAGTAGAATACTTAAGTCCTCCTTTTCTCGCCTTGATTTCAAGACTAAATCTACTTGATCCCATCTTGAAGATGTTCTGTGTGTCCCACCTGATGTAAACCAATAGCCCAAGTCTTTAACTTTCTCCACGAACTATAATTTTTCTCAGTTGACCTTCCACTCTTCTGTTGTATTCTAATTCTGTGATGTTTTAAATTCAAAAACAGAACAAAAGACACTAACAATTTGTTTCTATATTGTATTTATATATGTTCTGGATTCAAAAAGTGCATTATCTGTTTAAAATTTTGCTTTCATTTCTACAACGCATAATTCGGGTTTTGGTCGCACAATTTCGCATAATAATTAGTTTTTAGCGCACGGTCCAGAAATTTTCAATTTCAGGAAAGACTGCCCCTTATTCATGGGGTAGTGAACATATCCGTGAATTGGTTATTACAATCAAGTTTTAGCCAGTATGGGTGTCGCAAAGTGAGATTCATGGGTGCTCCTAGCGCGTTTTTCTCAATTCACCTCAAATAGTTTTTTTCTTTCACTGGGAATGCAATATCGTGAGAAATTATCCTGAATTGTTGGAATACATTTACATCCTCTACTTGCAACTGGTGAAGGTAAGAGGCTGTAAAAGGCGATGGTATGTATACCATGTCTTTTGTCGGCAGGCGGTGTTAAGATTAGGTGTGTGTAAAATTAGTGCGGGTCGGATCGTGTCGGGTTCGCGGGGTTTTGGGTTCAACAGCAGACCCGAACCCTGAAAAGCTTCGCAAGTAACTTAGACCGAAATGAAACCCTTTTTCAGTCCTAGTACAACGTATACATTTATCGATAAAAGTAGCTACTAATTTTAAGGTATGTATTTTTATTATAATATTTTAAAATTCAATATAGAACAAATTCAATTATTCTGTTAAAAATAGTTATTTCTGATACAAGTGCGCAAAATAGGTGATTGTGTGCGAGTGTCAATTTTGCAGCATAAGCCGGAGGCTCGAAGCATGAGTCGGTGGTTAGCGCACGAGCGAAGCGAGTGTGAAAACGTAGTATACCGGGACCGTGGTGGGAGTTGCCGGAACTGCGCAAATGGAAATAACCGTTTACAGCCAACGGGAAATAAAGGTGGCGGGAAATAAAGAGATACAAAAATATGTGACTTTCTACTGTATTAATAACATATGGACACACTGACTAATCCAATTGTTTGTTTTTAACTGGCAATCCCATTTAAGTGCGATTTCGGACATGGTCCTGAATGGCGTTTACTTAAATCAAACACAACGTTCGCTCGTTTCGAAGTAAACAGTCAGGGCTGCGTGAGCGATTCTGTTGGACTTAGAGGCATGACGCAACCAGATGAAACTAACGCGCTGAAAGTGCGGCCCTACTGCTGTTTGTTATGCTTGACTGAGCACATCCTTCCTTTCTCCTCTCATCACGAAGCCGCCGAGGCATCAATTCTGGGAACGACTCAAATGGGATTCCCAGCGTAACTCCTTATACAGGTTTAGCTTAATAACTTCACGCAGGGCTACATTCTTGTACATTTTCGATATATATAGTTAAAAGTTTCTCATAAGGACAACCGCAGGATTTTTCCGGGAGCGGTTGCTAATCTGAAAAACTGCACACGCTCCCAGCGAAATCGCGGTAAATGATCAGCTATAACCACGTCCCACAACCGTGAGATAGGTGTTTACAGTCTGCCAGAAATTCAATACGGTGATCCGGCAAAGTCTCATACACCTTAAAGACACGGAGCAATACTACTGATGAAGCTTATAGTGAATTTCGTGAAAACTTTGTGGACATCTGTCGTTCGCTTAATGAAGCTTATAGTCAATGTTTCGTGTCGTATACAAACTTGTGAAATAATCAATGATTATTAATATTTTGGTTGCAGGGGAGTAATAATAATGCCGTGAGTTATATGGAAAGAGTCAATTGATTCATAAAACTGATATTTCCTCTTCAAAAAAAAAACCTTCGAGGTAAGAAAGCTCTGTATTGCATTATTGCGTATATCTTTCAATATCCACAGAAACTATAGTAACCTTTAATATCCAGATGGCTGTCCTATAGCTAAATTTTTAACATGTCAACCCTAAATATCTAGATTTTAAGTATAAACAACCATTTTTCTCTATGAAGGATTCAAAGCAATTCGGACAACCATTTAAGAACGAACTTTAAATATAATTTAAATTGATTGTAACGTTTCGATTTGACTTCGGATCACAAGCGATATTGCATTTTTAATTAAATTGTTAGTGTCCCTTTCCTCTTAAATACTGTTGATTTCTTTGATTGTATGCTTTATACAAGTAGTATTCGTGATTATTTTTCTGGTTTGCTCTGTGTCTGGCAAGAGTTTCTTCATTCGAACGAATATATGACAAACGTCGGTGGATACCCAATTTCATACGTGCAGTAGGATTCAGACTTACAAACTTGTTCCTATCTATGTCAAATACATCTTCAGTTTCGCCAAACAAATTTGATAGTGGTTTAATGAGATCTTTCTTCTTCCATCCAATGATGGCATGACCCCTTGCTACTAAAATTGAATTTCTATCGAATTTTGTCATGTCTTCATTAATGATTCTTCGTAAATTTATTAACTGTTTATTGGGTTCATATCGACATGTCCTGAGCGGAGGCAAGGCATCGTCATGCGATTCAGGAAATAATTCGCTTAATATCGTTTGTGAACTTAGTTCTGTAAGAATAAACAGAAATATGTGAATTTTAATACTTACAATATGACTGTCCTTCAAATGAAAATAGACCTATCTGCAGGTTTTATGAAATCTTGTACTAGGCAAAAAAAATTCGTTTTAATGTATCGCACGTGTTTGTTTATTTGTTTAAAGGTGGGCGGAAGGCCTCGATAGAAGAACCCCTGGCGGTCAGGCTCTAAAGCCCATTATTGTGCCGCACCCTTAACAGTTCGCTCCTCGTGGACGATTTCAGTCCTCTTGATGAACCCCAGGATGTGAATCACTGTTTGTGCTGCAATTCCCTCGGGTTTCATAAAATGGGCCCTTAGTGTTTAGTGCCTGGACCTAGGTAGTGGTGGGCACTCGCATTAGACGTGCAAGAATGTTTCGATATCCCTGCTGCATTTCCTACGCAATGTCGGTGTGTTTAAACCCATTTTGTGTTTATGATAGTTCAGATGGTTCTGCCCCGGTCAAAAAGACCGAGGTGTACTATTTTTTAAGAAAGCCTTTGGAGTTCATTTTAGCACTTGGTTATGAAATATTACGTCCCTGTCAGTAAAAAGAATGTCAAATGCAAGCGAGCAGGATGTCATAATCATGTGATATAATATAATTATGCTAGATGGTTGAAAAAATGTGTGAAGTGTCTTCAAAGTGAGTTTTTATCAACATCGTAGCCTCAGGAAGAAAATTTATACATATTATGTGTAATTTTTCCACCTGGGGTGGTTATCCGATCGATTAATTAAGATTCCTTTTTTTTATTTTGAGGTCACCTGTCAAACCAAAACATTAAGTCTATAGAGTTGGTACACAACGTTTCAGTCACCACTGCTCAGACTGAAAAATGTTATACATATAGTTTATGCATAGTGAAAGAAATTATTTATAATTTTTATTTGTTTTATATTGAATATAATAGTCATGTCATTTCAACATTTCACTCGTTACACTGCATTTATATGAATGATACGATGAGTGTTACCTGGAATGTATTCCTGCAGATAAGGCTAATTTTATTTGGAACAGTCATACTTTTGGCTGATATAGGTTAACTGTCAAGGAACTAAAAGAAAGCTTTATAAATATACTGGTGCCCTTAAAAATAAGTTTCTTTAAAAACTGCAAATACTACTATTTTCGTTTGGAGTGCAGACTGGTATAATATCAAGTAGAATGATGAAATTGGGAAACGCATGCAGAATGGCTGCCATCAATTATATTTGTCTCTTTCAAAATCTCTTTTATTGACGATGAGAGACACTAACATTTTTTGAAATGTACATGGAAAAATTTGCTGCTGTTTAAATTCGTCGATGAAACTCCTGTTATCCTTCTCTATAAAATAGTCATTTCACTTTTGTCTTTGATAATAGATTTAATACTTTCACGATGATTTATTATAATAAATTTAAATGTAAGGCTTTTTCGGGTTTCAATCGTGTGCAAAACTACGAAACTTGCCGACATTTCGTGAACATTGCAGTTCACTTCTTTAGGGCTTTTCGATGATGTTGTAGCTAAAAAATTAGGAGCATGGTATTGTTTGGAGTTCGTCTTCTACCGCTGTTATCCTTACACAGCTGCTGCAAGCGTTGTGGGTGAGAACAGTCGCCTCTGGATGCTTTCCTAGAGCGGAATCTGGCGGAATTAGGCCATCTGCATCTGGAGAATGTAGTGGTGCTGGGCCATCATTAGGTTGCGCAAGAACATCAACTGTCGCCGCTTAATCTTGCGATGCAGCTTTCTGTAGCTGGTGTTGATTATCGACATTTTTCGACTTCAAACTTCGCAATTTAATAACAAAGACGCACCAATTCCTCTCTTATTGTGGTATCCCACTTGATGCGCTCTCACGGTATTTCTGTTGAGGTGGTTGGCTGCAAATTGCTAACGCTACCAAAATCATCCTCAGCAGGCACAGTTGATGCTCCACTGTTTAGCCGTTTATCGCAGATGTTTTTTTTTCTGGCCAGCTGTTTCATTAGTGACATCTGCCTGACCATCTCGCAGCTCAACATCACCACCGTCCTGCATGTTGTCGCCCTCAGCGGTGGCACCAGTGGCGCCTCGTCGATCCTCCGGAAGCGAAAAGCGTTTTAAAATATAAAAAATACTCTCTGTAAAAATGTATGGGTTTTGGTGTTCCTCTTAGTAGCTTTCTTTTTCGATCTCTGCCTGTCTGACATGAGAAACTCTGCCAACACGAGAACACCTTCGGCAGGGTTATTATTATGCGGAAGCTAATTTTTCTCTCAGGCTTAAGATGGTCACAGTCCAATGTTTCGAAGATATTTTGTTAGAGTTGGATTTTTGAATAGTCTGCACGGAACTGGTCCATTTATGTCCCGTAGCACATATCACTGTAAGAATTTATTCACAACCAGTGATAACCAGCGACTGCATCCGACTTTATTAGAAGTACTCGCATTTGCCTAAACATTTGGCCAGGGGAGAGGAAAACTGCATAAAACTACCTTCTGAGTTCAGCCGGTTTTTCGAAAGTCGAGTTTGAAGGCAGAGGTCCATCGAATGCACACAATCATCCACGACTTCAAACCTTCCGCCGGACATTATTTAAAAGTCCGCAAATACACAATCTGGTTTTACGTCGCAGATAATCACCCATCTGAGTTCTATTTGCGCTCGAAATCGCTTAAAATCTTGACTGTTTGCCAGTCGAGATTCACCGCGCAGCTAATGACGTCTGTTTTACTAAACCCTTATCTATTGTTTTCTATCCTCTCAATGTAAATATAGTTACACTGCTCCAATCTACAAAGCATACAAAACATTGTGAAGGCGCTTGCAGGTAATAAGCAAGTCGATGTAATTTATACGTGCTTGAATTTCATGGTAATTTACTAGAATGGCGTGTTCAATATGTGTTGTTTAATATTTATGTTAATGACAGTATAGTCATATTTACCATTGTTATGAACTTGCATTTTGCTGATGATTTGAAAAATGTACGCCATTTTACATCCCTTGAAGACGATTCTGCAGTTCAGAAAGATATCACAGCCTTGCTTCTTTGGTGCCTGAAAAATAGGATGACTGTGAATATTTCTAAGTGTAGAACTCTGCGTTTTTCAATACTCGATAGACTGGTGCCGGCATTTGTCAAACGTCACTGTTGACTTTGAACAACCATACACATTACTTACTTTTTCTCAAAGATAACTGAATTCCTTTCTCAAATTCTATGTATATTTTATGTGGTGCAGTTTTATTATAAACATGATTAATGACGCCAAATAATGCTAAAGAAATAGAGCAACCGCATTCCCAAGAATCCATACCCACACAAAGTCAAAGTCTTTAAAAATCATAAAACCTGCGCAAACTAATAAAATCTCAATTTCGAGCACAAGTACAATTCACACATTTAACCTCATCGTTCACCGGATCATGTGTTCAAGATATAACTATATCGTACGACTACGAGAACGACCCTAGTGACAGTTTACATATATTGAGCTTGGCCATTTTACCAGCCAAACTTAATTTAACGACACCAAAAACTTTAAATCCAGAAAAAATAATTGTAAACCCCGTACCAATTAACACCGAAAGTTAAAGTGACATCGACAGCCAAGCAAAAAAGGAAAGAAAGTTATAAAATAAAACCATTAGAACTTTTGAAATTATTAACTTGGAAAATAATAATCAGATTAAACAACACGAAAATTATTATAAATTTTAAGAAAACATAACTCTACCCAATAATCAGCAAGTATCACTACGCATTGCTTAGAAGTAATAATTACAAACCCTGTAACAATTAACAACGAAAGTGAAAGTGACAGTGAAAGCCAAGCAAAAAGGGAAAGAAAATTAGAAAATGAAAGAATCAGCACTCTAGAAATTATTAGCTCGGAAACTAATCAGATTAAGAAAGACAAAAATTATTATAACTTTTAAGAAAACATGACTCTACCCAATAATCAGAAAGTATAACTACGCGATGCTTCAGAAGTGGTACCAATGTTCGACGGCAGTAACATTCCCTTATCGCATTTTATCGAAGGATGCCGGGAGGCGCGATTAATGATTCATTATGGCGCGGAATGAAAGTTTTTGCAAACTCCGGGTACATATCCATTTTTCGAGAGGTACGCACGTTGATTTCGCAACGATTGAATCAAAACGTGCTGAAGCTCTGGGTGTTTCTGGCACCATAGAGTATGCATACGCGCCATAAAGCTTCGATGAACAGGGATAATGCTGGCGTCGTAATAGTCTAGCAAGTCATCCTTGAGTTGATTCGTCTACTCAATGTGGGCGTTTTGCCGGTTGATCATTGTTTTTCTATCTAAATTATTTTCAGCACCCCGAACTGTAGCATGATCGGCATTGTTTGCCGACCCATTGTCGGATGCTCTGCGCGTTCGATCGTTTTGAACCGCATCTACAACCTTTTGGTGTTTTGGTGGTGTCATTGACGTTCCCACGAGCAGCTAGGGAAAGAGTTCGTCCATCCTTGTAGAGCCCCGCGTGCAAGGATAAGGCTGCATACTCTGAGGGGTCGCCCGGTATCCCAGAGTTACCGTTTAGGACACCTCGCCAAGGTGCCATTCAGCTTTCGGCACGGTTGGCACGCCACCGCTTAGGGGTTATTCCTTCGGGACCATCCCTGGACAATTGTCCGCGACTGCTTATTAATTATTGTAACCATATTCTGCTTATGATAATTGGCGAAATAAAGCCAAACAAGATGACCCGCTCTTGATTTCGGATTCGCCGCAAAAAAATGCCTGTGAAAGGAAGCGGACCAAATTTTTCCAAATTTCTCGAGGTGTACAAATAATTGAGGATGACGCTGTACCAGGTAAAAAAAACAGCCAAATATGCATACAAATAAGTTTCCCTATTTCAAACTTTTCAATACATTTAGCTGCACTAATCCTTTTTAAATTAAATAAATTAAAAAATAAATTTTCTTATTAAATTAATTTTATTAATTAATTTAAATTTAATTATAATTATTAATATAAATCTTTTTAAATTAAATTAAAAATTGTTTTCTTTAAAATTTTTTCAGGAAAACGAAAGCAAGTGAAGATGCAAGACGATACCCTGTTAATGATGAACGAGAGAAAGCGGGCAAAACTTTTCAACACTTCTCCGGCGGATATCCAAGTAGGTGAGAATGGCGTTGTACCAGGTAAAAAAACCAAAAAGACCCATTTTAAGAAAAAAATTTCTTTTCTAATTTTACCAGGAAAAGAAGAACAAACGATGTCGCAAGACGAAGAAGAAGCCGAAAGAAAGAATGAAAGAAAGCAGACCAAATATTTCAAGCCATATCCAGAAATTCAATTTTTCCAGAATAACCTTGCACCCGGTAGAAGGAACCAAAATGTTAAATTATTTTTACGGAATGGTAGCAAATTGGGAGTTCATCGCATAAATAGAAAAAATGTAATAGTCCTAAATACATGCCCCTTTGATGCAATTTTGCTTATCCAGTCGACAGCTGCCATCCACAGCCAACCGTACAGGACGTATATAGAGGACAATTCAGGGACGAACGAAAAATTCAGTTTCATACTGAAATTTATTGTTGCTGTAGGAGTATCAAAAATATATATAGATCGGGCCATTTTATTGATGGATAAATATATACAGAAAGAAGAACACCAAGTAAATGACAAGCTATTCCAAAGCACTTCGCCTGGTCAACTAAGGACGGTAGATTCGTTTACATATCTGGATGACATGTGGGGAGATCTCATGAAAGGCGTTTCAAGCATTTACAGATCCGAAGTTTGTGAGGCAGGACACAAAACCGCAACATCAGCTTCCAAATTGTACGTAGCCGAAGGAATAATACTGGAAAAAGGCTTTGCAGCACTGGCAGAATCAATTGTCTTGACACTCAATACTACACATCTTGAGTGTAAAGCCAGTGACTGCGCCTGTCGTATTGCAAAAGTGACAGTTACATTAAATATTCAATTATACATTGATTTCGAAGTCATTAGTATTGGAAACGAGCAGCGATCATTCTTAATGTGTAAACCCACTGACATTCCTGCTTACATTTCTTTGCAGAATCAAAGATACAGGTAAATAAATTATTTTTCTTTATTTTTTTAATTATTAAACTTAGATTATTATTAATTACGATATTTTTATTTACAGGTTAGCAGGGATCATTATATACGAACATAATCACTTCGTATCACTGTGTCGAAGAGTAAATGGAAATTGGGAGGTTTACAACATTCTCAAAAAAAAGTCAAAATGTAAATTAAAAGAAACAGTAGCACCAAAAGCTGCGATTTATATAAGACTTGAAGGGGAATATATCTAGATCCTTTCAATTCATAATTCACAAATCTCGAGTGACGCCACGGAAGTCTCAATGTATGATAATTTATGATAATGTATGATAATGTATGAACTTGTAAAGTCTGAGTGTATATAGTATAAGTATTACTGAGAAGGTACAAAATGTAATGTCTGGAAGTTACATTTTTTCAACGATGAATCCTTGTACAAATAAATTGAACCTGCTAAAGAAATAGCAAAAATAAAAAATAAAAACATTACTGATAAGAAGGGAGCGAGCTAGATAAGTTATGAACTTGGCTATCAATTCTCTACGAAAGGACAACCACTGTGAGTAGAAATATTTAAATTAACAGAACCAGCTTCATATCGGTCTAGACACAAACTTTCTAAATAGTGTGAAGTTGATTTCGTAAATTAAAATATTTCTCTCGCAGTAGTTGTCCTTTCGCAAATGATTATAGGCAAGATCATACCTTATCTAATCCGCTACCTGCTGATAAGCGTAATGAAAGATTAGCACAAAATTTCTTGTCATAAGTTACCCAATAATTAATTTCTTTCAGAATTTTATTTTCATTTTTCAATTATTTTCTACAGTCAAATGCTTTTTAATAAACTAAACTATTGCACCAAAAATTGAATTATATTTTATATTTGTTTTAATAAGTTATCACAATTAGAAAAAAAACTACTATTTATCTTTAAAAAAATGGTCTTAAGTAAATGTGTAAATCATGTTGAGGTTATTTTTTAGGTAACCTCAAACTTTCCTATACTATTTCTCAGGGCCGCATTTAGTACGGGGCCATGGTCCCAAGGCCCCCACAAATTAGGGGCCCCCACAAATGTAACTAGTCAGTAAATCAAAATTGCTGCGACATTGACACACTTCTACATCGGCTCCTACTTCAATGACCTTTTTTTCTAGAAGGCAGTAAGGAATTACAAAAGGCCCCCACATTTTAACCGGCCCTAGGGCCCCCACAACCCTAAATGCGGCCCTGCTATTTCTTATAAATGAAAACTCCTACAACTTAAAAAAATTATTTGGTTGGACCGTAAGTTCAGAGTTTATCGAATTTCATTTCTGTATATATTTTCTTTCAGAAATTTACCATATGAATCCCATTTGCCGAGTTCATAACCTAACCCAAAAATTAAAAAATTTATAAAGTTTAGATAATATTATACACTATAATATTTATACACATCGACAAATGAGCATGAACGACAAAATCGATATCACCATTTCTCGATGTGGGTCATCGAAATATGGAGCTTAGCCAAAAACTTTCCTCACTTAACCGATGATTTATTTAAAAAAATACTAAATGCAATGTTTTCAAATATAATTAGTTTTAAAAAGTTAGATTCATTCTTATCACTAGAGCATCATTTAAATGAAAAGAATAAATAAAAAAGTAACCAAATTTTGCTTTAAGATTTCGGATTCATCTACCCTGAAATATTAAGCAAATGGTGAGTTTCTGTGAATTTTATGAGGAACTCATTACAGATTAAATTCGAAATAAATTTCTCTTCTACAAATATGAATTTCTTTAATTTATTTAAGTGCTATAATTGCTTTAATTATTATTCAATAATGGATACACTTACTAATTTCAGAGAATTTTCCGCGACATTCAAATATTGTATTTTTAAATATCGGATATATAAAGAGAAAAGGGGAAAAAGGGGAATTTCAAGAAAAAAGGGAAAATAAGAAAAAAAAAGGGGGAAGACTGTGCACCCTGTTATATTATTAATTCTTGAGAATGTCAGGGAAATTTGTATGCTTACCTTTTCGTCTGTGTTGTCCTCGGATTTTGTAAAATAAGGTAAGACATCCTTATAACTCCAACCAGTATTTCCTAACTGTTCCCATTCATCATAATCTTTACGATTTCCTCTTGCGTACTTCATCATATTTATTGCACTTGACCCACCCAATCCCTGCAAAATACACATGCAACTATATTTTGTTCATCTTTCTTTTACAATTTATGTGATAGATATTAATATCACACCTGGAACTATTTTCATATTTACTTAATGAATGTTTAGATAAATCACGCTAGATAAACTAATGGTAAAAAAAGACATCGTAATAATGTAATGCTTAATTGTATTATTATAAATATAAATTTGTCCATAATACGAATTTTAATGAAATTAAATTTATAAATTGACGTAAACCTTTCCAAGAGATAATTGGCATCGACCTTCGTTTGAACCACAGGCCATTTTTTCCGGTTGTGATAAATATAACCAATCAAGACTGCTTTTCCATAGAAAAGCAGAAAGTCCAGGAGTTTCAGTAACTTTTGGTTCTTCATCACCAGATTCCAATAATAGAACCTAAAAGTTGAGAAAGTAAACATCAATTGAATATGAAATAATTAGATGCATGTTTAATAGGGTGCTCCTTATTAGTTGGGGTAACCAATTTTTTTTAGAAAATATTGGGCTTCCACCCCATACATTCGTGAGGTTACGTAAGAAGAAAATTCCCTGCAATTCAGTCGGATATCAATTGGATTTAATTATCCAATCGGATAATATTTAGAGGTCTTGAAGCAGTCTCTAATTTTCCCATGTATTTTAAATGGGAAAAATTGAACAAAAGCTTATAATTAAGATAATTTTGACAGGCTAAACAATGTGGCCATGTGTAAAATTCAAAATCATGCGAAAAATCAAAATGGCGGCGGTTACACTTTTCGAAAAAATGAAATATTTTTGCATTTTTCGATAAAATTACTTCAAACTTAGTTAAAAGGCCATTTTTTATTCAAACATATGTAAAAAGTGATCACTATTTCATACCTACTGATATAATTGACTTAATAACAAATTTTGACAAAATTCCGTTAAAAATGATGAAAAGTGAAATTTTTTCGACATGATATCAGCCTCTTTTGTAATTTTATCAAATTTTGTGTTGCATACATCTATATTAACTTTGCAATAAAAAAGGTATTTTAATCAAGTTGCAAGTAATTTTCTCAAAATATGCAAGAATGTCCAGTTTTTGCGAAAATTTTGATCACCTCCATTTTGAATTTTATAAATGATCACTTCTTTTTAGTGTGTCGAAAGCTACCACTCTATAGGTGGGTGTTAGATTTAGCCAACATTTTAGAAAGTTATCACAATTATAAGCTTTTACTCAATTTTTTTTCCATATAAAATACCTGGGAAAATATCAAGGCTCCTGCAAGACCTCTAAATATTATTCGATTGGGCTAAAAAATGCAGGGCATTTTATTCTCATGCAATCTCACGAAGCTGGGGGATAGGATATCAAAATTTCAAATATTTTAAAATAAAGACCACACTAATGTTTAATATAAATAATTAATAAATACGCACATTCCATTCGCTGATCTCTGTTAATCTATTGGCAAGGACACACCCTGCCGAACCAGCTCCAATTATAACGAAGTCAAATTCTGTAGGTTCGAAGGTTGTATCTTCCTTTAAATGTATTCCACTGATATTGCTGTTGCTCGTATACAAACTTGTTATTATTGTTAGAAATGCGCAAATCGTTGTTTGGCAGGTTGCGATCGTCACATTTGTAGAACATGCCTCTGTCAGAGACGGGGATGAAATCCACATGGTTATTCCTGTACATTATTATTTTTTTCAGTAAATTTTCACTGGGAAGAGAAAATAATCAATTCTGTGGTGCATTCGATGTATTAATTTGATAGTAGAAAAGTTATAAATTCTTGCTTCATTCAAATGTATTTTATTATAATATTGATGCTTTTATTAAGCTTTATTTAATTTTGAAAGACTTTCAGGGATTTAATGTTAATAGTGATTAGGTTGGGTTTTGTATTCGAATTTCGGCCCGAAAACCCGAAACGTTCCGAAAGTTTGATTAAAACATGTACACATTTTCTGGCAATTGTTTTTTTTTTATCGTATGTTTTATTCCAATGCCTGATTTTTAAAATTAAAAAAATTCTTATTAAGGGACTATTCAAGAATTACGTAACCTTTATGAGACAGAAGGAAATAAATTCCTCTTGGAACTGGCAAAAGACGTTACGTAACGCTTGGGCCGTCTCTAATTGCTTTTTATAAAAATATAAGATTGAAATAATTATGTATTTCTCAGGATAGGAAAATTCAGTGGCCTTAATGCAGCTTGAGAAAAGTATAAAAAGGATGAAAATAATTAAATCTTTTTCTTCTTGTTGAACGCTATTGTACACCATTGATATATAAATGGTGGACAATGGACATCATACCATTTTCGCCAAAATGTATCAAGTCTTTATTCAGAAATACTTTGAAAATGATTCAGGGTATAAATTTGGTTAATAGTTCAATAAATTATAATACAAATTAAATAAGAAAAAATACTGCCACAGAATGTTCACTTCTATTTTAGATAATTTTTCTCAGCTTACCGACTTATTTGAAAAATATCGTTAGATTGATTCAGGTCATTAACAACGGGTGTCTGGTCAAATGAGCCTCCCATCCAAGCATTTGATAATCTGTTGGGGAACTTACTGCTACTTTGACAGTGAAAAAATCCTAAATCATATTCAGGGTAACCCCAAAATGTCTGAGGCGGCTAAAGCCTTGTCAGTGACACCAAGATTGGCATGTAGAATGTTACTAACCATCCCTGGATAAACAGAGTTAGGGTACTATATTAGACAGGAATATGCAACCGCCATATTGGTTCCTGGACAGTTTGCGGGAAACAATGCGATAAGCTGCCGCTAGGTAGAGATGCCGCAGTTGTGACATGCCGCAGAGAGACTTGCCGCATGTGACATGATATGGACCCAAAACACATTTTTATTCAGCTAAACTGATCTCATACGTATTCAGTCGGAATGTGTGGTTTAACATCTAGACATCTTATTCATAGGGGAAATAACTACATTTCAAGGAAATCCGAAATCTTCGCCAATACGATTTTTTGAGGGGATATACAAGCTATGGCTTGAGGTTTTAACAATCTCGTAAACACGCACACGCAATAAGATTCGTTTTGATAACAGCGGGAAGTTTGAGTGAATATCTATCCATCTTATTCTTTGTGAAACTGGACCATTTTCGAAAATAGTCGAACTGGACGCCTCTCTGACATTTGGGGTGTCCTTAAGCAAAGGATTGTCATTCTAAGACCTTCCTGAAACCACCCACGCAGTCAAACTTAATTTTCGAGAGATAGAAAGATGTAATTAATATTTTTGCTTTATATTCTGTGGAAAAATGAAAATTATTCGGAAAAATAAAAGTTATTGCTCCTCTGATTTCTTGAGGTGGTTCTCAGACTGGATAGTCATTCTAACACCCCATACAGCTCACCCACGCAGTCGAACTGAATCTTCTAGAGATGGAAATATTTGATGAATGTTTTCCCTTTATATTCTTTAGAAAAATGACGATTTTTCGGAAATATCAATGTTATTGCTCTTCTGATTTTTTGAGGAAGTATGAGGAATGAAAATGTTCAGCAAATCTTTTTAGCTCTAGAGAACTTATGAGTAGTGCGTGGGTGGGTTGTGGGGGAGGGTGTTATTAGCTTGATATTTCGTCGTCTGAGGAATCTCTTAAAAAATCAGAGTGGCATAAGATAAGAACAGAAAATATTCTCCAAATGTTTCCAGCTGTACAGAATTTATTTTTCCTGCGTGGGTGGGTTAAGGGAGGTGTTAGAATGACAAACCAAAGCCTCTGAGGACCACCTCCGAAAATCAGAGAGGCAATAACTTTGAATATTCTTAAAACTGTTCTTTCTCCCAAGGATAAGAGAAAATATTCACATTTTACGTTTTGGTAACTTATATCTATTCCCGTCTCTTGTTCTCTTTTTGTATTGGAATTTAAAGTTCTACAATTTTGAAGTATTACAATTGAAAAGTAAAATTTTCAGGCAAAAATTCATTCTCTTATATATGAAACGAATTTCCAAGATAATAGTTATATCTTCAGACAATTAAATCAATCTTCAACAAGGTAGTTCAACTTTCATTCAAGAATTTGACTTTTCAACCAAAAATGGAATAGTTGGATTTTCAGTTAAAGAAGTTAATTTAAAAAAAAAACGAATTTTCAACAGTCTTAAATCAATAAAATAATTATTTTTGAATTTGCTTGACTTTCGAACGATTAGTTCATTTTTCAACGAGATGAGATGAATTTTCAATTAAAAATTTAATAGGTAAATTTTTTATTAGAAGCGATGAATTTTGAGGCAAAACTGAATTAGTCAGTTTTTCTGTTAAGAAAGTAACTGGAGAAAAAAATACAAATTTAAAAAAAATAAGCTAAATCTTCAATTAAATGCCCAACTTTTTAAACTAACAAGGTGAATTATGAATTAAATTTCAACGAAAATAGTGCTTGATTTCCGAAATATAGAGTTGCAAAAAATTCAATTTAAAAGATCTTTCTTTTAACGAAGTGGCTAGAATTAGTCTCAACACAAATATTCGTAAATACAGAGTCGACATTTTTTATAGGAATAATGATGCTTATGGCAGAATAAATCGCAACTTCAATATCATTATAAATTCTTGGTAAAGAAGCAGTCAAATCAAATTTTTCACATTCCGCGACTATGTGCGCAAATGCATTAACATGAGTAATCACTTATGTGATTCAAAATGGCGGACTTACTTTTGTTGAAAAATCAGTGCTTTTCGCTAAAATTAGTAATCAGGGGGTTTCTCAAGTCGCTGATCACGAAAATGAGTTTTGAAAATAAAAAAATTAAAATTTTTCTCTAGATTTTTCACCCGCGCTAACACTCTATTAGTAAATTTTGTAACTCTTGAATCACCCTTGATCTCGCAGATCTTTTTCCCATCATTCAGTAACTGATATAATTGTATTCACTTCTGGAGAAGAAATTCGATACACGTTCGAGTCGCACACGTTGCTCGGCAAAGGTAAACTTTCAGCGTGACCTGCCGTCAAGTATTCGATCAAATCATCCGCTATTCCGGATTTGAGCGAACTAACACCATCTATACAAAATTTCTGAGTAGTTTGTATCGGATGGTAACTTCCAATATTGGGTGTTTTGTTCAGAAATTTTGGATTATGGTCCAATGTGTGCGGAAGGGAACTCAAGTGCAGCCGAATTTTTGGAGCAAACTATTGCAAGAACTATCTAGAAATAATTTACAATGGGTAAGAAGAGCACAATTTATTATTGTATAAGCTCGCGTAGAATGCAGGGCTTTGAGGACTACACTGAAAACAATTTCTTTTGAATTTCGCATGAGATGCTGTTGAAATGTTTGTTAGCTAATTTTTGATGTGTTGTCGGTATGAAAGATGATGCATTTTTGGATAAAATATTACGATTATAGTATGACAGAGTTGAATGCTGAAATATTGAATGCGTAAACGAAGTTCGTAAGCCGGACTGGAAAGTTCGTTCCAGAGTCATACTAAAAAAAAACCCAATACGCCGGCTAAAAACGCTCCCAACCTGTACTCTCTCGGTATGGCAAAGTTGGTTTGGCATCGGGTAGCTGCGATTGGGTGGTAACAACAGACGCACCAGCCAGGTCATATCTTACCAAAAGTGGGGGAATTTCTTAGTATGATTCGGAAACGAACTTCCTATTCCGGCTTCGTTCTTTTGACATTAATAGCTGCCATACGAAATTCGGTAGAATTTTTGCAAGAGAAGTAAAATGAATCTATTTCATTTTCAGTAAGTTTAGATTCCATGTGAAATCCGGAAAATATTTTTTTCAGTATACAAATTCTGCTAAATGTTGCTGATCAACTAGAATTTGTTCGTTTCTGCCGTCAAGGTTCACTAACATTAATGACAATTTCCACATCCCGACGAGTATTATTATTATTATTATATCATTAAGCCGTTTCCCTTTCGGGGTAGGCGTGAATTGCTCGGTGGTAAAGTAGTGGTCCTACATGGGGGGGGGGGGGGGGGTGAAAATGAAAAAAATGCGAAATTTGAACAAGCTGAGGAGCAAGTACTTTCATATAAATTAAAATATTTGTTCATGAATATGTTTACTTTAGAGATTAACAAAGATAAAAATAAGGAAAGCCTAAACAAGAAACTAGGAAAGGGATTTGGAGATCGCCGTAATTAAAAAAATCTTCCCTTTTTTATTTGGGTTTTTATTTTTCATTGCATTTGCGTGAGTGCTTGTCCAAATTTGTCCTTTTTTTTTTGAGTTTAGACTTTTCTATAATTTTATAAAAAATTGTTATTGAAGTTTACATTTTGGACGTTAACGGCAGAATTAATTTTTTAATTTAAATCTAAATTTAGTCCCTTCATTTTAATGAAAAAGGGAGACTGAAATTGCTTGTCAGAATAAAGGAGGATTTCAGCTTCTGTGGCCAATTTTAGAGCTAAACTTTCGCGAACTCTTAACTCATGAAAGGATTAATCTAATTATAATCTTGATACAGTAAAAATATAATTTCTATTAAAAATGCATACTTTAAAACTTTAAATTACATTATTTATGAGCAAATTGAACGGACATTATTAAATATAATACTCTTTTTTCAGAATAATTTAAAAAAAAATTATTTTATTTTTAACGACCTTGACAGATTAGATTTTATTGAGCGTAGTCATTTAAAAAGCAGACGCACGTAGACAAGATATTTCTAGTAGGTAATTTGGTGCTCGAATGATTTAGTGCCGGAGGCATTATATCAATCATTTAACTAATTTTATTGCAAAAATAAATTACCGAACAAGTGTCTTGTTTGCAAATATTGCTAAAGAATGTCTATAGTTTCAGAATCTTATGCTTAGTCATTAAATGTTCTTTTTAAGCTTTTTTTATCGATTTACTTACTATTAGTTTAGACAAAATTTTACCAATCACTTCTCTGAGTACTAATTGCTTTTTGGTGTCTTAGACGAATCTTTAAAAAGTTAGTTTACCATTTTATAGTGTTTATTATCATGCAAATTAATTTTATGATAAGATTTCTGTCCTAATTAATTGTATGGGCGATTAGGGTGCTTAGACAATTTTTCGAGTATTGTATGAATTGTATTGCAATTAAATAAATAAAAAAGTAAATAATTAATTTGAAATTATTTAAAATGGCATAATCTCAGGAAGTAAAAAAATGGTTTAAGTTTGATACCTTTGAGTTTGTTATGTTCAATATGGAACTTTTACCAATTTTACAGCTAAAAGCCTCGAATTTGAAATTTGAAATGTATATTGTAAAAGTAAATATAACGTTTTTGCAAATTGGATATGACAATGGAAAATATATTTTTTTTAGAGAGGAAATTTTTCACTTTTAAGTAGAAAAATGATCATTTTCAAAATCCAAGATCTGACAAAATTATGCAATTTTAATCATTGTTAAGTTATGAATCGGGACAACGGAAAAAATCAGAATAACAAAATTACCGACGCTGGAAAATTCACGAAAGAGAAAATATTCGAAATAGAAAATACTCGAATTTATAAAATTGTCGACAATTTAAAATTTCCGAATTGGAAAATTCCAGAACAATACAATTCTCGACAGTTTATGATACTACGAAACTTTTAAATTCTCGAAATAAAATTGCCGACATTATAAAATAGCCGACTCTGTAAAATTGCTGACACAGGCAAATTCCCGAATCTCAACAATCCACAAATTGTTGAATAATAAAATAATTATTAATATAAAGTGGGTAATATTATTTTAAAAACGTGTTTTTTATTTATTTTTTTTAAAACAACTTTTAAACTGTTTAGTGTGTGTAATTATATAATGTTCTAATTTTTTTATAATTCTGTGTCGGCAATTTTAGTGACGAATATGTTAGAATGTCGGCAATTTTATTTCGGTAAGTATCCATTATCTGGAATTTTCAAAGCCTATGATATTATAAGCTGTCAGAAATTTTTAATTGCAGGCAATTTTATAACTTCCGGTATTTTCTATTTTTAATATATTTTCTTCTTCCGGAATTTTATTTTCCGAAATTTTTAGTATTTCCGACTAATTTCAAAATCATTGTATTTTTCAGTGGTCAAATGCTCAAACTAATGGACAATTCGAATATTTTCCACGACTCTTTAAACAATTTACAATTGTTTAAACAAATGTAACTTATTTAAACAATTATTTATTCCCAAAAAATGTGAAAAATAATCGTATTTTGTGATTAAAATGTAATAGTTTGTCATTTTTTGGAAAAGTAAATTTTTTTGAAAATATGATGTAATTATTTAAACAATTATCGTTCATTCTAAAAATTTCTAAAAATTGAGTAATTTACCCAGAGATGTCCAGTTTTTTCTTAAATTAGTATCCCATGCTACTTTTTGTTGAATAATGATATAATTTGGTACATTTCTTTTAATTTTTGATAAATTTCTATTTGCTTAAACAATTTTGATTTGCTTAAGCAGTTTTTTTCAATAACTTAAAGAATATATAATAAAATAACATACATATAATTATTTTTCTAACTGTATAATGTATAGAAAGAATATATTAACCATTTTGTAATTGTTTAAATAAATATAATTTATTCAAACAATTACTTTTCTAAAAATACTTTTCAAATCGTATTTTCTGAATTAAAGATAATATTGAATGATTTCGAGGAGTAATAAATTCTGTTAAAAACTTTATGTTACTGTTTATAAAATTAATTTTTTTCAAATCAAATTTCCTTCAAATTGAGTTTGGATGGTTTACATATTTTTTGGCGCATTATTAATTAAAAAATAAAAGTCATAATGAAATGTGAATTATAAAAGTGTATTTATTATTGCTTTCTTCATATTTTCACAGTCTTTATCATCATTATATTATAAAAAAACACATTTCAAAATAATTGTTTGAACAAATTATATTTGTTTAAACAATTAAAAAATAGTTATTATATTCTTTTTATACACTATACAGTCAGAAAAAGAATTACGTGTATTTTATTTCATTAAATTTTTTTAAAGTTATCGAAAAAAACTGCTTAAGAAAATCAAAATTGTTTGAACACATAGAAATTAATTAAACATTAAAAGATATGTATTAAAATTATATAATTATTCAACAAAAAGTAGCATAGGATACCAATTTGAGAAAAAACTGGACATCTCTGGATTCAGGAAGACCGACGACCAGAACGGTCGCTGGACTCTCGGGGGTGCCGGGAATCAGTACGGTCGCTCTACGGTACCTTTGCAATCACTCCGTCCCTTTGACTTCCAAGTTTAATCCTTTTTTAAGCTTAACGTTGGGAGTTTTCTACTATCCAGTCTAGCGACTAGATGTCCGCGGCCTCCATTACGAAGGCCCCCGGCCTGATGAAGATGTCATTGAATCTGGGGCGCGCCCCTCGCGGGGTAACGCGTCAATCCCTTTAGAGATTGCATCTCTCAGCCTGCCCAACTCCTCAAGAGTGAGACAGTTCTCAGGATAACCGGACGCAAAGACAACTCTCATCAAGGCATTGTTGGCCATCTGTGCGAAATTTAGTATTCCTTGATTATGCAGAAAAGCTGCACTTTTGATACCAATGTTTCCATAGGCCGTGGTTTTCCTAATTTCTTTTTCTTCGATGTATTTGCGGCAAGATTTATCAGTGACAATTTCAATCAGGGACATTTAGGAATGGCAGAAACTTTGGGGCAGATTTGACCTATATCGTGAGGTTTTTCACCGTAGTATAAGCATCGCGGATCTTTGCAAGTGCTTTTCGCATGTCCGTATCTGTAACAGGAGCAGCATATTTTTGGTGAAGAGACATACGCGTCAACATAAAGGAAAAGAAAGACAATTTTAGTATCTTGTGCTAAAATTTGTCCATCGAAGGTTAGGAGGACTGTGGTACCAGGAGTTGAATTTCCCTCTTTGTCTTTCTATTCAAAACGTTTGACTTAAGTAATAAACGCATTACTTATAAATGGAAACGCATGTACAAAATTATTCTCAACTATTTATAGTTAAAAGAGTCTACAATCTTAGTGAATTAAAATTTAGGTTACAATTATTTTGATTCTATCAATATATACTAATGTGGGTTGTATTTTAATTAATATTAAAATTAAAAAAAATTAATTTCAATCAAGTATCGGTTAACATTAAATACTAATCGAATTAGTAATTTTTTAGTAATCTTCAGTGGCTCACATTTCGTTAATTGAATCTGTAAAATTGCACTAGTAATTAGTTAAGTTTTGACGATGTTGATTCAGAGAGGCAATGAAGTATCTCTTACGTAAGAAAAAAAGCTGAAAACTAAAAATAAGCTTGTTTAGACACTCAAGTTTATCCTTATACAAGGCAAATAATCTTTACAAAGTTTGCTAAATAATTAAAATTTTGCATGGAAGATGAACCTTTTTCAGTGCGAGTATTGCATTTACTATACTTTGTTAATTATTTCAAATTAAATTACAACGTTTATTCAGCTTCAGATAGATTCGCACATTTAAATTATATTATTTTAAAAACATTTTTAACAGTATTGAAATATTATCTGTTTTTGGTTGAATTGTAGTGTTTTTTTTTTTGTTTAAGGTCCAACAAATTGGTTGAAAATGCATCTTTGTAAGTTGGAAATTAGACTATATGATTAAAAGATTCGGCCCCAAAGTCAATTTAAAAAATATTGAGTTTTTAACTTTTTGAATATAAAATTTTATTAAAGCGAATTCAGTTAAAAGTGCAGTTTAATAAAATATTTCTTTAATTAAAAATTTCGACTGTAGGCTTAGTTACCCAAAAATTGATGTGAACGTCATTGTATGCATCTTAACATAAGAGGTATATTATTGAGAAGTATTAGGTCCCGGAAGCTACGATCATGGTTCCTTAAAGCAACTAATCCCGATGCAACTACAATGCTTACGTCATCTACTTCTGCTCCTTATGTCTTAGAACGTAAGCAAGAGTGGGAAATTTACGCGAGATGACATCGTGCAACACTGTTCCTTGGAGTCAGGTCTCTAGCCGTGGATGACATTACGCGGCAGAGAGAACAGTTGAAGATAAAGGTCCCACCTCTGGATACTTTTTTAGAGCTACCAATCTCTGTAGAATGTTATAAGGAACAGTGTTGGCGGACCAGATGAAGTGATCCCAGAAGAACAGCCTTTTGCATCCGGTTCGTTATGGAATGAGCCTGACGCTGACAAGCCGGAATCTTGTTGAGTTGGCTAAGAAATAAAGCTTTCATACCTCCAAGACAGCCGATTATGAGAACTACAAGATGGACTTTGTAGCTTTGGTACAGCCTGTTCAGCTCGAAAAGAAGTGCTTGATATTTCGCCCGTTTTCCTTCCTCCTTTTCCGTGATATTACCATCTGCTGGTGCCGAGAATAATATAATACTTTTAGAGCTGCATTGTGTCTCTCTATATGTAGCTGTAACGTGCATACTTTAAGCATCCACTGAGAACATGTTCAAGTGTTTCTGGCTCTTGCTTGCACGCTCGGCAGTTAGTATCGCCTACAGGTATATTCATTATGCGCTTGCGGTCAACTAAGGTGACTATAACGCCGTCTTGACAGGCAAAAAGATATTCCTCAGTCTCCGATCTCAATCCAGCAGACTCAAGAAACATGTTGGACAGACCTATCGCGAGCTCTTCTCTACGTATGATGCCGTAGAATTTACCATGAAGGGGCTCGCCAGCATGTTCTTTCAGTAGCAGCGTATGTTCTGCTTCATGTACACGACTTTTGAGCACCAAGGGTGTTAGTGATGCTAGGCCATGTGCAGTGTCGCTGGAATCAAATGGGAGGCCAAGCCCCTCTGCGGTCCTATCTGCGGTACGGTATAGAAACGCCGCGACATTGACAACTTCATGTTGATGTAAGAGTTGCACAAGAGAATCTGCACTATTTAGAACTGAGCAGGCTGTAACCAGAACCGTTCTTCGATGAAGACACTCCAAGATTAGCAAGCCTCTACCTCCTTTATCTCGAGGTAGGTATATTCGACGTACGTAAGACCTAGGATGATGAATTCGATGGATTGTCATCACCTTGCGTGTGCTTCGGTCAAGTTGCTTCAACTCATTGACGTTCCATTTTACTGCACCAAACGTATAGAGCAGTATAGGAGCGGCCAGCATATTGGTCGCCTGGATCTTATTCTTTCCAGATATTCGGAAGCCCAAATTTTCCGGAGAATTTGGCGATACCTTTTTTCAAGGGCCGTTTTTAACACACGCAGATTTTGGGTTTCCGCTTGCGATATTCCAAGATATGTATATGTTTTTCCATTACCAAGATGTTGAATGGTATTTCCGCCTATGAGTTGAACATCCTGATTTTTTAGTAGCAATTTTATCTTTCTTGAATAAAAGTGCAACTATTTGGTTGAAAATTCATCCTTTTTGGTTGAATATTCAACTGTTTTGTTGAAAATTCATCTTTTTGGGGTGAAAAGTCAAGTAGTTAGTAATCGAATAAAACAAATAAATAAACAAAAATACGCTGAATAAAACCCTGTAATCAAGTAATTTATTTCTTAAAACGCAAGCGTGCAATATTCCAAGGGACATAATATAATCAAACGAGGGATTTCGATAAGGCTCTTTATCGGCCCCCCCTGAATCATATTTTTTTAAATACATATACTTTTTGTGTTACTTGAAAGGACCCTTACGAAGAAAACGCTAAGCTTAGTTTGTTTTGCAAAAATACGCAATTTTTGTAGTTTTTACAATATTTATGTAGTCATTTCGTATAGAGCGCAACCGAGTGACAAAAACATTTTCACATATATGGTGCGCAAATACATACGCTACTACATACATAAAAATCGTTTTGTTACTACATTGCGCCCATGGTAAAAAATAAATAAATTGAATTCCGGGTAATATTTTATTAATTAATTTTTTACCATGAGCGTAATGTAGTGACACGACGATTTTTATGTATATAGTAGCTCATGTATTTGCGCACCATATATGTGAAAATCGTTTTGTTAGTCGGTTGCACTCTATACGAAATAACTACATAAAGATTGCAAAAACTAAAAAAATTGCGTATTTTTACAAAACAAGCTAATTTTAGCATTTCTTTTTTCATAAGGGTCTTGTCAAGTAACACAAACAGAATATGTATTTTTGAAAGCCTTATATTTTTCAAATTATAAAAGAAAATAAGAATGATATCGATAATAAACTTTAAAAAATATGATTTTGAGGGGGGGGGGGCGATAAAGGGCCTCATTGAAACCTCTCCGTTGTTATTTTCGCCCTTATATGAACAAGGTACGGAATTTTGAGCTACGATACTGATAACTGTGAGCTCTTAGCTTGCATATATTGCGATGAACTCGAGGTACAACAGAGTGTAATTAATATGGCAGTTCCGAGAGTCGAAAGGCGCGTACGCACGCCCACAGCATTCGGGAATACAATACGTATAAATCGTCATGAATTTTGAGAGGCTGCAATTTCGTATTCAATTGCATTTTCGTAATATACATCTATACATACATACATATTAAAAAAAAACAGTGATTGTGCTCCCATATGGCATAATATCCGTACTAACATGTCCTCAGAGATCTACAGATCTCTGAGGACATGTAGGACATGACAATTTAACTGGAGCCTTTCTTCAAAAGTGCGGTAGAATTTATATGGGATTTTAAAGCTTCGATGGATGAAAATAAAATAAATAGAAATAAATAAAATTTAAGGATATACTTCCGAAAAGGTCACCGAAGAATATTGATTTGATACTTGGCCTAGGGGTTCATTTTAGATTCTAGTTGAACGCACTATAAGGATTTTCGGCACAGATCAAAATTAATATTTTTTGAGAAGAATGACAAAAATGAATGCTAAGTTTTTTGGTTTCTTTTTGGCGTTGGAAAAGGGATCGGCATGAGTGTTGGGAGGGGGTGTGGGTTATTTAAAATTCCCCTTCCTGCCACTCATGCCGACCCCTTTTCCAACGCCCCGGAAAAACCACACATCCTAGTGGTGGTCTTAAATATTTTTCAATTATAAATGTTTATTCTATAAATTTTTGTTGGACACTAATATCGTAAGTTTCGAAATGTTTTTGTAACCAAAAATCTGAAAATTCATGTTTTTCATTTTTCTCAAAATATTTTTTTTCCAAAATCTCGAAAAATATTGATTTTGGAAAAAATATTTATCACAGAAGTTGTAGATCTCGTCGAAAGCCATATTTTTTATATTTAAACTTTTTTTTCTAAAATTAATATTTTTCGAGAAGAATGACAAAAATTAATGTTCAGTTTTTTTGTTTCTTTTTGGTGTTGGAAAAGGGATCGGCATGAGTGGTGGGAGGGGGTATAGGTCATTTAAAATTCGCTCTCCTGGCACTCATGCCTAACCCTTTTCCAACGCCCCGAAAAAACTACGCATCCTAGTGGTGGTCTTAAATATTTTTCAATGATAATTGTTTATTCTTTAAAATTTGTTTGGACACTAATATCGTAAGTTTCGAAATGTTTTTGTAACCAAAAATCTGAAAATCCATGTTTTTCATTTTTCTCAATATAGTTTTTTTCCAAAATCTCGAAAAATATTGATTTTGGAATAGAATATTGTTAAAAAAGTTTCAGATCTCGTCGAAAGCCATAATTTCTATTGAAAAACTTTTTTCTAAAATTCATATTTTTTGAGGAAAATATAAATTTTCAGTTGTTTGGATTCAAAAACATTTTAAAACTTGCCATGTTAGTGTCCAAAAAAGTTTTAAAGGATGATATTTTATCATTGGAAAATATTTAATAACACCACTAGGATGCGTGATTTTTTCGGGGCGTTGGAAAAGGGGTTGGCATGAGTGGCAGGAAGGGGAATTTTAAATAACCCACACCCCCTCCCAACACTCATGCCAATCCCTTTTCCAACATCAAAAAGAAACAAAAAATTGAAAATTTCTTTTTGTCATTTTTTTTTTTAAATTTCAATTTGAAAAAAAGTTTGAATATAAAAAATATTTGTTTCGACGAGATCCATAACTTTTGTAAACCCTATTTTTTCCGAAATCAATTTTTTTCGAGATTTTGGGAAAAAACTAATGTGTGAAAAAAGTCAAAATTATTAATAACTTAATTTATATGGATCTACCGAAAAAATCCTTTTAGTTCGTTCAACAAGGGTCCAAAAGGAACCCCTAGGCCAAGTTTCAAGTCAGTATTCTTGGGTGACCTTTTCGGAAGTATATCCTTCAATTTTATTTATTAAATTTTTATCTTTTGAAGATTAAAAATCCCATATAAATTCTACCATACTTTTGAAGAAAGGCTCTACCTATTTTTTGTTGTTGTGAAAAATGCGTTTTTAGAGTTTTGTTGGCCCGGGCAAAAATCCTTATATTTTCGGTCGGGTGTTCGTCCGAACATCATATTTTTATCCAAGAAGGGGAAGTGAGGGGAAGAGAAAGGAAATGAGGAGATGGCAAGTAGCGAAAGTGATGAGAAATTAGGGGGAATGATGGAGGGAAGTAGGGGAAGTGATTTTCAGAACCGAAGGGAAGGAAAAATATCTTTTCAGAAATTTAAAATTCGATTCCCACCGGAGCGAAGTAGAAAGATATTTTTTTCAGAACCGGAGCGAAGGAGAAAGATCTTTTTTTCAGAACAAGAGCGAAGTAGAAAGATCTGTTCCCAGAATCGGACAGAAGGAAAAACATCTTTTTTCAGAACCGGAGCACAGAAAAAAGATATTTTTTCAGAACCGGAGCGAAGAAGAAAGATCTTTTTTCAGAACCGGAGCACAGAAAAAAGATCTTTTTTCAGAACCGGAGCGAAGAAGAAAGATCTTTTTTCAGAACCAGAGAAAAGGAGAAAGATCTTTTTCAGAACCGAAGGGAAGGAAAAATATCTTTTCAGAAATTTAAAATTCGATTCCCACCGGAGCGAAGTAGAAAGATCTTTTTTTCAGAACCGGAGCGAAGGAGAAAGATCTTTTTTCAGAACTGGAGCGAAGGAGAAAGATTTTTTTGTCGAAAAATAAAAATTCGATTTTCACCCGAGCGAAGGAAAAATATCTTTTTTCAGAAGATAAAAATTCGATTCCCATCGGAGCAAAGGAGAAAGATCTTTTTTCGGAAATTAAAAATTCGATTCCCACCGGAGCGAATGAAAAAGATCTTTTTCAGAAATTAAAAATTCGATCGAAGGAGAAAGATCTTTTTTCAGAAATTCAAAATTCGATTCCCACCGGAGCAAAGGAGAAATATCTTTTTTCATGAATTAAAAATTTTTAATTTATAAATATTCAAACTGCAACTAGTCTGAAATTACGTGAAGAATTTCTGTTATTTATTAATTTAATTAAAGATAGGAATACAATGTAGTAGAGTCAAATTACCCTGCTGGAAGTAAAAAGATAGAGATCCTAGCTTTTTTAATAATTTTGAATCTTTATGATAGAAAGAAATAGAGAAAATGTATCCCATTCTATGTCTTTGTCAATCTTAATTCATATCTAACTTTTTCAATACCGTCTTTTCTATCTCATCCTATCCTTTATCTATCCACGTCAATCTTCTTCTATCTCTCTTTCAATCTAAATTCCCGTCTATTTTTTTCGATTTTCTCTTCTCTATCCAATACTATCCTTTACCTATTCATATCGTCTATCATTTTCAATCTGCTCTTCCTTATCCCATCCTATCCAAGGTGTATCGATCTTTATCTTTTTCTATATAATTTTCAGTAAACTTTTTGCATAACCTCTTCTCTATCTCATCTTAACCTTTACCTATCCACGTCTATCTTTGTTTATCTCTTTGCCAATCTACATTCACGTCTATCTTTTTCAATTCCCTCTTCTCTATCTCATCCTAGCTTTTATCTATCTACGTCAATCTTTTTCTATCTCTTTGTCAGTCTAAATCCACTTCTATCTTTTCCAATCCCATCTTCTCTATCTCATCCTATCCTTTATCTATTCAAGCCAATCTTATTCTATCCTTTATCTATCTACGCAATTACTTTTTTATCTCTTTGTCAATCTAAATTCACATCTAACTTTTTCAATACCGTCTTTTCTATCTCATCCTATTCTTTATTTATCCACGTCAATATTTTTCTGTCTCTCTTTCAATCTAAATTCCCATCTACCTTTTTCAATTCCTTCTTTTCTATCTCACCCTATCTTTCGCTTTTTTCTTTATTGACTGAAAAATCTTCCTTCATTCAAAACTTGTCTTTTCGATTTGAAAATTCATTTCGTTTAATAGGAAATTTATATGTTTTGGTTAAAAATCTATCTGGTCGGAAATTAATCTGTTTTTGGTTGGGGAATTAACTATTTTGTTAGAAATTCGTCTAACTAGTATTATTTTAGCCAATACAAATTTCCCACAGAAAATTCTCGTTTTCAATTTAAAATTGAGAAATAAATGTAGTAAATGGAATTTTTATGAGTATTGTCTGACAATATCAGGAGTTACATAAAAGGATTGTCACGCGAGCAAAGTGCTTTGTGCGAACATGGCATTGTCTACGATTGCGGTCATCAAGATTAAACGATTACTATATCATTTTTTAATGTTCTGGATTTTATATTCAGCGGAAAGTAAATTAATTATTTTGCTAGTATACTGTGACAATAGAGACATTTTTATTGGCCTTTTTGAAGTACAATTGATATTAATTTGAAAAATATCTCAAAAGATTTCAAGAGATTTTAAATATTTCACAATTCTTTACAATATTTCTATTTTTATAAAAATAAAAATAAGAACTAAATTAGAATTTAAGAAATTAGGTTGAGGATAAATTCAAATTCCAATTTCTCTCTAACGCCCAATATTCAAATATAACTACGAAATTCTTGGAACTTTAAAAAAGAAGAAAAATCCAATGACCGCAAAAATAAAATTAAAAAAGAAAGAAAGTTAAAGAAGGAACCTTCAAATCCACTTTCTCATTTTTTCCTCTCAACGTCTTTTTTAATATTTTTTCTAAATCACAATCAAAAACATTTTTTGATTATTTGTAAATATTTTTAAATTGTGATTTACAAAAAATAACAAGAAAAAAGACGAGATAAAAAAATAAGAAAGGAAATGTTTTGATTTTTAACAAACTACATGAATTTTTTATAAATATTTTAATAAAAAAGACAAATCTTCAAAATAATACATAAATTTTCAACCAAAGAAAATAAATTTCCAACCAAATGGATGGATCTCCAACTAAAAGATATAAATTTATACCAAAAATGGAATAATTGAATTTTCAAAAACAGCATAAATAATTTTAAACAAAATAGTTAAATCTCAAATAAAAAAATTGATTTTTTATCAAATGAGTTCAAATTTTAAGTAAATGGATTGGAAACTAAATAGTTGAAATTTTTAACTAAAAAAGATAAATGTGCAATCAAATACATGGTTTTATTTTCAACTAAAAATTTTTTTTTCAAAAATGGAATACTTGACTTTACAGCTAAAAAACAATTAATTTTAAACAAAATAGTTCAATGTGCAACAAAAAATGAATTTTTAGCAAATGAGTTCAACTTTCAACTAAGTAGTTGTAATTACAACCAAATAGTTTTATTTTCAACTAAAAAAAAATTAAATAAAAAACTGTTCAACAATAAAAAACTAATTTTAAATAAAATAGTTCAATTTTCAAAGAAAAAAAAGAATTTTTATCAAATGATTTGAACTTTCAACTAATACAACCAACCGGTTGAATTTTCATCATCATTTAAAATAAAATTATAAATCTTCAACCAAACAAAAAAAATTTTTTAAAAAACTAGTTTAACTTTCAACTAAGGAGTTGAATTTTTAATGTAAAAAGATGAATTTTCAACGAAAAATTTAATAGTTGATATTAAAAAAAAACAGTTGAATTTTCTACTAAACCAAATAAATTTTCAACAAAAAGTGTAATAGTTACACATTTTTAGTTAAAACCTTCAATTTTAAAACAACAAAAGGAGAATTTTTATTAAAAAATGTAATAGTTGATATTCAAACCACAACAGAATTTAATTTCAAATAAAAAAGTTGAATATAATAAAAAAAAGAATTTTCAACAAAATACTTGAAGCCTTAACTAAAATACATTAATTTATAACCATACATTACATTTTTTTTTTAATTGATTTTCTACCTAAAAATACGAATTCTTAACAAAATACATACATTTTTAATCAGATAGTTCGATTTTCAATAAAAAAATACAAGTTTTCAACAAATTACATGAATTTTCAACCAAATATTTTGAACAATGAATGTGATGTTAGTCCAAATTTTATTTGGTTAATTTTTAGTCTGTATTTTTTTCGTTTCTAAAAACTTTGAACTACATAGTTGAATTATTAAGCTAAAAAAGATAAATTTTCAACTAAAAATGATTTATGGTAATTTTTATTGAGGAGAATCAATTTTTAATTAAAAAAAAAAACGATTTTTCTACAAAACTGTTTAATTTTATACCAAATTTTAAAATTTTCAATTCAAAAGGACGATTTTTCTATAAAAGTAGTTAAATTTTTAAACCGAAAATATGAATTTTCAACAAAAAAGTTATTTTACATTCAATCGGTTGAATTTTCAACAAAATAATGAAATTTTCAGTTGAAAAAAAGAAATCATTTTTAACAAAAAAAAAAAAAAAAACTTTTTAAAAATAAAATTATAAATCTTCAACCAAAAAAAAAGGAATTTCTAAGAAAGCAGTTCAACTTTCAATTAAGGAGTTAAATTTGTAATCTAAAAAGATGAATTTTTAACCAAAAATGTAATTGTTGATAATTCAACGAAAAAGATTTTAATTTAAAATAAAAAACAGTAGGATTTAACAAAGACAAATGTTCATGAAAATACCTAAATCCTCATCTAAAACAGATTATTTTCTACTAGACAATTTTATTTTTAACCAAAAAATTAATTTCCTTCCAAAAAAGACGAATTTTCAACAAAAGACATCAATTTTTAACCAAATAGTTCAATTTTTTTAAATAAACATTGAACTTCATTTGTAATACTCGAACAATTTTATGACACTATTTTGACACTTTTTAAAAAAATGTTGACACTATTTACACTATTTTTTATCTCAAAAGTGAGTCTAAGGGCTGTCATACTGTAACAAAAAGATAGCGAAAAGAATATTAAGTCTTTCCGGAATTAGCATTTGCCTTTTAGCGCGGTCTTGCGACCTTAAGGCGCTGCAAGAGTCTGGGGTTCGCTTGATCCACTATACGTCTAAAAATGAATTGTTGAACGTAATATTTTTACAAAATAATCTACAAGCCATTACAAAGGTTTGGGCAGAGAGCTTTTTCCAGAAAATGTTTTTTTTTTCTAATTTAAAATGAAGTGTGTTTTTACCCTGAAACCGGCAACACCAGCAGCGCAGCGTACACAATAGTCAGAGTGTTGCCGGTTTCAGGCAATATCATTTTCCGGAAAAAGCTCTCTGTCCATACCTGTATAAGTGCCTTTAGATTATGTGGTAAAAATATTACGTTCAGAAATTCAATCTTTTAGGCGTATAGTTGATCAAGCGAAACCGAGACTCTTTTGAAGCGCCTTAATCATCGCCAAAATGATCAAACAAATAGAAGGGTTTAATGGATTATTGAAAAACCTGTATTTTATTGACCCTCGGTTTGCTATGTCTTTTGTAAAAGAAGCACGTTTCAAAAACTCCTGTTCTTGATATCATAATTCAATTTTCCGACCAAGGGTGAAGTTTGCTCGTGGTCACTGATCGCGCCTTTTGCCACATTTTTAACAATGGATCTGGCCACGGAGAACGAAAGCTCGAGCTTTATAGAAGTTTCCTTTTTATAAAGTCCCAGGTCTTACTTTCGTTGGAACTTTATTGACAAACGATAAAATCTAGTTGGAAGGTCCCCGTCTATAAATTTCCGAACACTTCCGCTCGACGAATCGTTCGACAAACCGCTTCGTGTATAAATCACTTCCAACCGGTAGAAGCTTTACCACCGATCCGTAATATTTCCATTCTTGAATTAAAGAAACTGCACCGATGAACCCACGTGGAACTCAACCTGGGCAATCTCGCCAAATGCGGATTTATCATTCCTCGTCGGTTTTTCTAGATTCTTTGGAATTTTTTTAGTCTTGAAACTTTCAGACTCAACTTTTTGATTTGGGAAATATTTTATTCAAAGAATTAGCCTTTTTTACAAGAAAGACGATTTTTTTACTTCTGTTTCCAAACTCAACGTTAGTATATGACGTGAACGACCCATCGTGAATATTCAGATTCTGTTTTGTTTTTCCAAGTTTTACAAAATTAAGGTGAAATTTAAGTTCTCAAAGTGTTGATTTTAATAATAAATTAAATAAATTTAATAACCATGTTTTTGTTATTCTTACATTGGGAATCAAACAATCGTTACATGTTTTTAATAGTGGTTTCCTAAGTGTGCAAAGAAGAAAAACTAAAACGTATAGGTTGGACTTTTCAAAAGAAGACAAATACAGGGAGTTCAAAAATTTGGTTTAGAGAATATAAAAGGATTATATATATTTAAATTGATTGTTTATTGTGAAGAAAATGGACTTTATTGAAATAGACAGAAATTGGGGTAAAGGGATTGATGTGATGGGAGAACCTGTCAAAAATATCAAAGAATTTTCCCGAAGAAAATTTTTGACATCAATAAAAACGTTAGTTTTGAATTCATAAACAAAAGAAATAAAGAAAAATTAGATAAAAATATTGAAAGGTTTAAAAAATCTTATTTGAATCTGACTATTAAAGATTGCCATACAAAAATACATTCTTTGAATTTTTAGATAAAACAAATTATAGAAAAATTAGATCAACAAGTTCCCTCTTTTATTATCAAGGAATGCTTTGAAAGGGAAACAACTGAGAATTAAATAGTTGAAAATTGAAGAATATTGAAATTTGAATTTTCAACCGTTCAAAATTGGAGAAAATTTAATTTTGAACCGTTGAAAATTGAAGAAAATTGATCATTGAATTTTCAACAGAAGAAAATTTAATTGTTGAAATATGAAGATAATTGAATTTTCAACAGTTGAAAGATGTTTGTCAAAATAAATTCTTTTACGACAGAAGTCATTAAAAATCATTCAACATTATTTAAGAAAAAAACATATGTTATAAAAAAAGATTATATCTTCTTTTCCACACAAATAATTTTTGCAAAATAAGCAAGAAAAATATTCACAATTAAAAAATAAACTTCCAAAGCCGAAAAGTGAGTATGTTTGGAAGTTTATTTTTTAATTATGAATCTTTTCCTTGCTTATTTTGCAAAAATTATTCATGTTAAAATGGATTTCTTTTCAATCTTAATTACAAAAATTTTAAATAGTGACACTAAACTCATGATTCTTTCCAATCTGCAGGTTTTTCTTATAAATAATTAAAGATTTCTTTTGAGTTAACATATTTGGCCTCAATTTTCTTGAAAGAAGACTCTTTTTCTTTAAATTTTTGTAAAAAGAATATTTTGAATTTGAGCAATTTTCAGAAATGCATTCAAATATTTTGGATTCTTTTCTTTTCCTGATTGGAAAATTGAATAATCTAAATAGATTGGTTTCAGAATCACCCACAAATAAAAATTAATGTTTAATCTTTCCCCTATTTTCCTCTTTTTCGTAAAAAAATGACCTTATTCTCATTTTTTTGAGCTTCTTTTGCACTGTGATCCCTGTGAATAAATGTAAAATAGGAACTAAATAAAAAAGAGTTATGAATCTTCCAGGTGATATTGACTGCAGTGAATAAGCTTCCAATAACGGGAGAGCTTAGAAATTTGAGTCCAGTTCTTTCGGCTTTCTTGCCGACTGTAATTTTAGTGAGCGTCGCTGCCCTGATGCCAGCGCTTGTCGGAAAAAGTGAATCTTTCGTGAGACACTGGACCAGAAGCAGTTTAAATAGATCAGTCATGAGGAAAACTTTGCTTCTTATGCTGCTCGCTTTTCTCATTTTGCCGAGTCTTGGATTAACGAGTTTCCAGGCGGTTTTGGATTGGGTCCATAGCGGAAATGACACCGCCAGATGGGAGTGTATCTTCCTTCCTGATCAGGTATTTTCCTTTAATTTAGGGACCGTTCATAAATTACGTCAAGGTTTCTGGAGACTTCATTTTTTTCCTTCATTTATTTAGGAGTCGTCCAGAAATAACTTGAGGCGGTGAATTTTCGACTAAAAAAGATACATTTTTAACTAGAAATGGAATAGTTCAATTTTCATTCAAAAAATACATTTTGCGATAAAAAATGTTTGCATAACAGTTAAATTTTCTACCGAATTTAACTTCCATTTTTGGTTAAAAATGTATCTTTTTAGTTGAAAATTGATCTTTACGGTTGGAAATTCAACTATTTGGTTGAAAAATTACCTGTTTAGTAGAAAGTTTTTTTTCGGTTTTGAAATATCAACATTTTGTTTTGACTGAAAAATCTTTCCTGGTTGAAAATTTAAATCTTGTTGAAAATTCGTCTTTTTGATTTGAAAATTCATCTCTTTTGGTAGATATTCATCTTTTTGGTTGAAAATTGATCTATTTTCTTGAAAATTCTTGTTTTTGGTTGAATAAATGAATAATTTTTCATTTATTATTATTTTTTTAAATTAAGTTTTGAAACTGAAAATTCAAACCTTTTAATGAAAATTTATCTCTTAGGTAGGAATTTTATCTTTTTTGATTGAAAATGTAACTGTTTGGTTGCGAATTTAATTAATTTGAGGAAAATTCAACAATTTTATTAAAAAGTTATCCCTTTTGGTTTAAAATTAATCTTTTTGGGTTCAAAATTCAACTATTTACGTGATCAAAATGTAACTGTTCTATAGAAATTTCAAGAAATGGGTCAAAATTTTGTTTCCTTCTTGATTGAAAAATCTTTCTTGGTTGAAAATTCAACTGTCTGGTTAAAAGTGAACTTTTTTATGGAAAATCCACATTTTCAGGTTAAAAATTCAACTTTTTTTGTAGAAAATTCGTCTTTTTTGTTTGAAAAGTCAATAATTTTGTAAAAAATTTAACTTTTTGTAGCAATTTGTTTTTATTGCAAAATGTATTTGTCGAATGAAAATTTAACTATTCCATTGTTGGTTAAAATTTTTTCATTTTTAAGTTAAAAATTGAACTATTTGGTTCAAAATTTATGTATTTTGTTGAAGATTCATGTTTTTTGGTAGAAAATTTATCTTCTTGGTTGGTAATTCAACTATTTAATTAAAAATAAATACATTTTGTTGAGAATTCTTTTTTTTTCGGTTTTGAAATAGCAACATTTTGTTTTGCTGACTGAAAAATCTTTCTTGGTAGAAATTCATCTTTTTGGTTGAAAATTGAACTATTTTGTTGAAAATTCTTCTTTTTTGGTTGAATTCAAATGGTTAATTTTTTATTTATTTTTTTATATCAAGTTTTGAAACTGAATATTTAAGTGTTCCATTTTTGGTTGAAAATTAAACTATTTGGTTGTAAATTAACTTTTTTATTGAAATTTCAAACCTTCCTAATTAAAATGTATCACTTTTGGGTAGGAATTTGATCTTTTTTGATTGACAATGCAACTGTTTGGTTGCAATATTAATTAATTTGATGAAAATTCAACAATATTATTAAAAAGTTATCCCTTTTGGTTTAAAATAAATTCATTTTTTTATGTTCAAAATTCAACCACTCAACTATTTTCGTGTTTAAAATGTAACTGTTTTATAGAAATTTCAAGAAATGGGTTAAAATTTTTTATAGAATCAAATTAATTAAATTTGCAACCAAACAGTTACATTTTCAATCAAAAAAGATAAAATTACTACCCAAAAGAGATACATTTTAATTAGGAAGGTTTGAAATTTAAACAAAAAAGTTAATTTTCAACCAAATAGTTTAATTTTCAACCAAAAATCGAACAGTTAAATTTTCAGTTTCAAACCATAATTTAAAAAAATAAATAAAAAATTAATCATTTGAATTAAAAAAAAAAATAATTTAAAAAAATAGTAGAATTTTCAACCAAGAAAGATTTTTTAATCAAGAATGAAAAGAAAAATTTAAACCGTTACATGCTTTGTGGAGAATTCATCTTTTTTGGTAGAAAAGTCGATTATTTGACTTAAAGTTGCACTACTTTGTAGAAAAATTATTTTTTTTTTTTCTAAACATTTATAAATATAGTTGAAAATTCAAATGTTTCCTTTCAAATAAACTTTAAGTAAAAAAATCTACTGTTTTGTAGAAAATTCATCTTTTTGCTTGAAAAAAGTTAAACTTTTTGGTTGAAAAATCATATTTTTCGGTTGAAAATTCAACTTTTTTGTAGATAATTCGTCTTTTTGTCTTTAAAGTTAAATATTTTTGTTGAAAATTCATGTATTTTGTTCAAAATTCGTCTTTTTTGGTAGAATATTAATATTCTTGGTCGAAAATTCATCTTTCTGGTTGAAACACATTTTTTTAAATTCATTTTTTTTGTTGTTAATTTTTTTCCTCTGAAAATTTAATTATTTCATTTTTGTTTGAAACTTTATTATGTATATTGTAAACGTTGAAAATTCAACTATTTGATAGAAAATTCATATATTTTGTTACAAAATCGTTTTTTTTCGGTAGAAAATTTAACTATGTTGTTAAAAATTCATCCTTTTAGATTGAAAATTCCATTCTCATGGTAGAAAATTCATCCTTTTTGGTTAAAAATGTATCTTCCTTAGTTCAAAAGTAACTTTTTTGTTAAAAATTTAATTGTCTTCGAAAAAATTCATGTTTTTGGCTTCAAAATTTTACTATTTGGTTAAACCTTTGAGTATTTTTTGGAAAATTCATTTCTTTGCAATCCAAAATATGAATTTTTAATCCAAAAGGACAAATTTTTAACAAAACTGATCAATTTTCGGCAAAAAAAATGAATTCTCAACGAAAAATGTAATAGTTGATATTTAAACCAAAAAATATTTGTATTTTAAATCAGTAACAGTTGAATTCAATAAAAAAAAAGAATTTTCAACAAAATAGAATTCTTATCGATAACAGTTTAAAAATTCGTCCAGTTGATTGAAAATGCATCTTTGTAGATAGGAAATTCAACTATATGCTTAAAAATTTCACTAATTGGTTTAAAACTTGATTATTTTGTTGAAAATTCAACTATTGTGTTAAAAATTCATCTTTTTTGCAGAAAATTCAACGGTTTTATCGAGTATTCCTCCTCTTGGATTGAAAATTCCTCTTTTATGGTAGAACAGTCTTTTTTTTTGGTTGAAAGCTTTTTTGGTTAAAAATATAACTACTTTGTTAAAAATGCAACATATTTCGGCTTGAAATCTTAGGAATTTAGAAAGTTTCTTACTGAATTTGTTATCTACATTAATTTTATTCAAAAGAATTTATAAACATAAAATCCATCTTTAGCCAACGGCTACGTTGCTTTCGAGGGATGTCAAAAAAGCCAAAAATTGGTAACTTAGTTTATGGATGGTCCATAACTGGTAAAATTGTCCCTATGATAAGAAAAGAGCTTGGCGCCGCCAGGCCTTCAAAAAGTGAGTCCGAGTCCTGGAAGTCTGAAAATGTGTTGATTTTTGTTTAGGTGAAGATGATGCAGCGACACATGACGAGGAAGAACTCTTGGCTGTTCAGCATGAGACTGGATCGCGGACAACAGTCATCGTCAAACTGAAAGGCGACGTTGACATCATGTTGAGTCCCATGGTTTTGGAATCACTGCAGCGGTTCATCGACGCGATTACTCCTACCTTGGCGAATTTGCATCCTCTCACGATACTGAATCACGTCCATAACGAATGCATTGGAAAGGTCGAAGACGCAAATATCCTGAAGCAGGATCAAAGCTTGTCCTACTGGAGTCAAGTTCAAACGAGTTCGAAGCGATCGACAGCGGAGAGAAATGTTAAAGGCGATAACGGTATCAATTTCTACAACAATATCAAATTCAGGGTGGCCACTGGACCTGGAAACCGGGATTTTTACGTATTTTTAGAAGAAAAATCTGTCCAGTCACTTGAAATATCACAAATTTCATATCAAACGATATAATACAAAATGCAAAATGTATATTTTCTTAGAAATATTCAATCTTCTGGGCTGAAGATTCCTCATTATAGTTAAAAATTCATTTCTTTGTTTAAAAATTTAACTAATTTGTTGACAATTCTTTTTTTTGTTGAAAATTAATTTTTTGCTGAAAATTTAGCTATTCCGTTTTTGCTAGAAAATTGGTCGTTTTTAGATGAAAATTTTCCTATTTTGTTCAAAACTCTTTTTGGGTTGAAAATTGAAATATTTTGGTAGAAAATGCATATTTTTGGGTTGGAGATTAAACTTTTTTGTTAAAAATTCGTCTTTTTATCTTGAAAATTCAAAATTTTTTATGAGATTTTATTTTTTTATTGACTGAAAAATCTTTCTTAGTTGAAAACTCAACTCTTGTTGAAAATTCCTCTTTTTGGTTTGAAAATTAGTCCGTTTTGGTTGAAGATTCAAATAATTTGTTGAAAATTCCTATTTTTAATTCAATTGTTCTTTATTGAAAATTAAAATGTTTTTGGGTGGAAATGACAGCGATTACACTTTTTCTTAAGAATTCATTTTTTGTATCGAAGATTCATCACTTTGGTTGAAAATTTAACTATTTTTGAGAATTCAACTATCTTGTTAAAAATTCATCTTTCTTGATGGAAAATTATCTTTTTTGTTCGAAATTCATATTTTCCGATTTAAAAGTCCACTATTTTCTAAACCATTCGCATTTTTAACTTAAAAATTTTACTCTTTTGTTTAAAATTCATCTTTTCATCATCTTTCTTGGTTGAAAATGAAATTTTTTAATAAAAATTCCACTGCCTTCTAAAAAAATGATCTTTTTATCTTGAAAATTAAAATATTTGATTGAATTTCAATCTTTTTTATCTGAAACTTTGAGCAATTGATTGAAACTGCATTATTGTATCCTGAAAATTCAACAATTTGCTTAGAAATTCAACTATTTTTTTATTATTTTTGGAAAATGTAACTATTTTCTTAGTGATCATTTTTGGTCGAAAATTCAAAAACTATGTTGTTCAAAATTCATCGTTTTGGATTAAAAAATTCATCTTTCATGGTAGAAAATTCATCCTTGTTGATTAAAAAGTAACTTTTTTGTTAAAAATTCAATTGTCTTCAAAAAAATTCATCTTTTTGGCTTGAACATTTTACTATTTGGTTTAATCTTTCAGTATCTATTTTGTTGAAAAAATAATTTTTTGGTAAAAGATTCATCATTATAGGTGGAAATTCATCGTTTTAGTTGAAAATTTAACTATTCCAGCTAAAGATTCATCATTGGAGATGAAAATTTATTTTTTGTGTGTAAAACTACAACTATTTTAATTGAAGATTCATCATTCAATTTCAAAATTTATTATTTTGTGTGGAAACTGAACTACTTTGTTGATTGAAATTTTTTTTTCAAATTAAAGTTTTTAACTTGAAACTAAATTTATCCATTCAAAAATTCCTTTATTTTAGTTGAAAACTTTTCTTTTTCCTTGGAAATTAATTTTATAGTCGGAAATTTAAATAATCCATTTTAGGTTGAAAATTCATCCATTTTGTTGAGAAATATATATTTTTTTACAGAAAATTAATTTTCTTGGTTGATTGTTTATATTTTCATTTTAACATTTTACTATTCCGATTGAAGATAAATAATTTTAGTTGGAAATTTATCTCTTTGGTTGAAACTTTAACTATTTTATTAAAAATTCTTCTTTATCGTTGAAAATTTAACTATTCTAGTTGAAGATTCATCATTTTAGAAAAAAGATTTTTTTTTGAAATTCAACTATTCCAATTAAAGATTCATTAGTTGATTTGAAAATTAATTTTCTTCATTGAAAATTAATTTTATAGCTGAAAATATAACTAATCCATTTTTGGTTGAAAATTTATATTTTTTAGTTGAAAATTCATCAATTCTGTTGCAAATTGTTCTTTTTTGTCGAAAAATTTATTTTCTTGGTTGAAAGTTCTTCTTTTTAATTTAAAATTCGACTATTCCGATTCAACAGTCATAATTTTAGTTGAAAAATCATCATTTTGGTTGAAACTTTAACTATTTTGTAGAAAATTCGTTTTGCTTTTGTTGAAAATAATTTTTATTTTCATGGAATATTCAACTTTTTGTTTTAAAATTCAAATCGTCGTTTGAAATTTCATGTCTTCTGTTCGAAATTTGTCTTTTTTTTTGGTAGAAAATTGACTTTCTTGTTTGAAAATTCATCTTTCTGGTTGAAAATTCAACTATTTCATTCGAAAATTCATCATTTTAGTTAAAAATTCATATTTTTGTTGGAAATTTAATTATTTAAATCAAAAATTCATCATTGTAGATGGAAATTCGTTACTTTGATTCAAAGCTTAACTATTTTGTTGAAAATTAATTTTCTATTAGGTTGAAAATTAATTTCTTCAACTGAGAATTTCACCTACTATTTTTTTATTAAAAATTGATGTATTTTGTTGAAAATTCATCGCTTTCGGTAGAAAATGTGTCTTTTTGGTTGAAATCCAACTATTTGGATAAAAATTCATTTATATTATGAAAAATCCCATATTTTTACATACATTAAAATTACTTTAAAGAATATATTTCCCTATTCTCGTCATAAATCTCCATATTTTCCCTGTTTTTATACGGCGTCTAGTTATCTGGAAAATATATTTTATTCAAAATATTAACATGTTAAATATGCACTAAATTTCAAGTATAGGTAGATAAAATGAAATGTTGTTAAAATTATGATTTAAATTCATGGAATAAACAAACATTACTAAGAAAATGATTTTTAGTGATATTTTTTATTTAATTATTTGATGGTGGTAATGTATTTAAGGATATCATGCAATATAATTTGTCAAACCTTTTTAAATTAGGCATACTAATTAAATAACTAGAAACTTGTACCAATAAGAAATTACGTATCCTTTATTAAAGTTCAATTCAAAAATTTAAATTTTTTCCGTTTGTATGAAAAATTCAACTGTTATTTAAAATAATTTATTGCTTTATTATTTCCCTATTATGTGAAAATTCACCCTATTTTCCATGTTCTGAGGATTTTAGGCATCAAACAGACATCATAAAAATATGTGACATAAAATATGAATTAAAAATTTACAAAAGTTACAAATCATTTGAAAATATACAGTTCTTATGAAAAATTTGTATAAAAACATATAAAAAAATATACAATTTTTGTATATAAATTTTATTCAGTTCTTTCTTAGATTGAAATAATACTTATTTTGAACAAAGATTTATGTTTGTATATAAACTTCTTATTTTCATACCCTTACCCCTTTTATGAGAATACTTACATAATAGTAATATTTATATATAATTTATTTGTTGACATTGTGCTGGACAAAACGCGATAGGTTTCGTATGATTGAAAAAAATAAATGATTAAAAGCGGGATAAAAAATAAAAATTACAGACACAAATGACAATGAAAATAAACTTCTTTACAATTATGATTCTTGAGAATTAAAAACTATATATGTCAAAAAAACTAGCAAAGATGTAATTTGACGAAAAGAAAATTCTTTTTCTGAAATGTATGTATATGTAAGAGTTACAGTTTGCGACATACTTTTTTCAATTGAAGAAAGTAAAGCCGATATGTTACCACACGTAAGAAAACTCGGTAAGACCTCGTGGTGTTTTACGTTTGCTGGACATACCAAGCTTGGGTAGAGGAAATTCTCCATCGGAACTCACATTTTATCCTTCAACCTCCTTTCCGTCTAAAACTTTGTCCCGCATCCTGCTATCGACGTTCCACTCCTAATTCCACCTTTCGTTTCACAAACTTAATTAATTCTGGCTTTAAAATATAAAAAAAAACTGGAGAAAAATGTAAAAATTTAATTTTTAGTGACTTTAGATATATAAGATTTTGAGAGTGTAGGTGAATCTAAACTAATAAGACAGCCCCAGAAAAAATCAGGAGTTTCGACGACCAAACTAGTACATTTTTGCGTATTTTGGGTCGCTGATTCCGATTCAGCGACCCAAAATGCGTAAGAGTTGACTAGCCTTTTAGACCGCCAATTATTAAAATGCATGGAGAAAATACAAATTTTATTTTTAAAATACGTTTTTTGCATATACTTATCTCGGAAAAATATTTTGTAGCATATTAAATATCCAATAAATTATTAAGTACTAATGAAAAGTGAAGAAAACATTTTGATGATTAAATACGGATACAATTTTCACGGATTACCAATAATAATTCTACAAAGTGAAAACAGTAAACTTCAATTGAATTTTATGTTTATTGACATTTATAATGATTATTGAAAATTGAAATTAACGCTTAATTGAAATAAATTATAAAAATTTATATATTTTACCTAATGCCAATACAAAAATTCTTCACAACAATTTCAATAATTATTAATTAAATTAATTAATTAAATAAAAAAATAAAATAAATTAATTAATTAATTTAATTAATTAATTAAATCCGACATTTTTCAAAAAACCAGGAAAAATGTCACAAAACAATAAAATCTAACTATTTTTGGTTGAGAGTTCATCTTTTTTGGTTAAAAATATTATTATTTGCTTCAAAATTGATTTCATTTGTTAAAAATTCGTCTTTTTGGCTTGCAAATTTTACATTTTCACTGCAATTTTTTTTGTTTTCTAACTAAAATTTTTTTGTTTGTTAAAAATTACCTTTTTTGTTGAAAATTCAACTGTTTTGTAGAAAATTCGTATTTTCGGCTCTACAATTCAACAATTTAGTAGAAAATTTAAATATTTGGTTGGAAATTGATATATTTCCTAAAAAATTCGTCTTTTTGGCTTGAAAATTTCACAACTTCATTGCAATTTTTTTCTTTTTTGATTAAAATTTTTTTTTGGTTGAAAATTCATTTCTTTCTGTAGAAATTAATCTTTTTTGGTTAAAAAGGTAACTGTCTGGTTAAAAATTAATCTGTTTCGGTCGAAAATTAACTTTTTTGTTAAAAATTCAACTGCTCTGTAGAAAATTCAACAATTTAGAAGAAAATTTAGATATTTGGTTAAAAATTGATGTATTTTGTTGAAAATTCGTCTTTTTTTGTTAAAAAATCTTTTTATTTGGTTCCAAATTAAATTCATTTAATGAAATTTTCAAATTTTTTTGAAAATTCATCTGTCTTGGTTGAAAAAAAGCAACAGTCTGGTTAAAAATGAATCTTTTTTGATTGACAATTAACTTTTTTGTTAAAATTTCAATAATTTGAATGCAATTTTTTTCTTTTTTAACTAAAAATTTGGTTGGGTTGGAAATTCATCTTTTTTGGTGAAAAATTAATTTTTCTTTTAAAAATGCAACTGTTTTATTTAAAATTACTCTGTTTTAGTTGAGGATTCAAGTATTTGCTTGAAAAATGCGTTTTCATGAGTTAAATACAACTGCTTTTTATTTTAAATAAAAATATTTGTTATTGAAATATCAACTATCACATGTTTTTGAAATATTTTGTTGGAAATTCAACTGACTTTTTGAAAATTAATTTTTTTGTTAAAAATTCATTTATTTTTTGTTAAAAATTTTTTTTAAACCTAATTTTGAAATATTTTGTTGAAAATTCATATTTTATTCTTGAAAATTAAAAAATTCGATAGAAAATTAATATTCTATATTGAAGATTGATCTTTTTGGTTAAAAATTCAATTATTTGGCTAAATATGTATGTCTTTTCTGGAGAATTCATCTTTTCCCGTAGAAAATTAATTTTTTTTTAATGAAAATTCAAGTATATGGTTAAAAATGTATGTCTTTTGTAAATAATTCATCTATTTTGGTAGAAAATTTATATTCTGTATTGAAGATTCATCTTTTTGGTTGAAAATTCAACTATTTGTATGTTTTTGTTTACAATTCATCGTTGTGGTAGAAAATTACTATTATGTATTGAAAGTTCGTCCTGCCCTGTAGAAATTTAACCTTTTTTTGGTTAAAAAAAACAATTGTCTAGTTAAAAATTAAACTGTTTCGGTTGAAAATGAACTTTTTTGTTGAAAATTCAACTGTTTTGTAGAAAATTAGTATTTTTGGCTCGGAAATTCATCAATTTAGTAAAAAATTCAAATATTTGGTTGTAAATTGATGTATTTTGTTGAAAATTCGTCTTTTTTGTTAAAAAATCTTATTATTTGGTTCGAAATTGAATTCATTTATTGAAAATTCCACAATTTCGTTAAAAAGTAATATTTCTTGGTTGAATGCTCTACTGTTTTGTTGAATATTAGTCTTTTGGGATTAAAAATTCAACTCTTTGTTGAATTAACTTTTTTTGTTGAAAATTCAATAATTTTATTACCATTTTTTTCTTTTTTGACTAACCAACTTTCTTAGTCGGGCATCCGACCTTTTCGTAAAACATCAATTTTTGGTTGAAAATTAATCCGTTTTAGTTGAAGATTCAAGTATTTTCTTGAAAATTCATTTTCGTGAGTTAAATCCAACTGTGTCTTATTTTGAATAAAAAAAATTTGTATTGAAATATCAACTATTAGATCATTTGTTGAAAAATACTTTTCTTTTTTTGAAAATTATATACTTTTTAAACTGAATTTTGAACTTTTTTTTTTAAATTTATATTTTATTGTTGAAAATTGAACTGTTTTGTAGAAAATTCGTCTTTTTGGCCTGAAAATTCAAACGTTTGGTAGAAAATTCGTCTTTATTGAAAATTAATTCTCCTAAAAGAAAATTCAACTACTCCATTTTTGGTTAAATATAGTTTTTTTTTTAAGTTTAAAAATTTAATTATTTAGTTGAAAATTTATGAAATTTTTTGAAAATTCGTCCTTTTATTCAAAAATTGATATATTTTATTGAAAACTCGTCTTTTCTGGTGGAAAATTAATCCTTTTGGTTTAAAATTCAACTTTTTGGTTGAACATGTATGTATTTTGTTTATAATTCATTTTTTTTTTTAGAAAATTAATATTCTGTGTTGAAAATTCATCTCTTTGGTGGAAAATTCTACCATTTAGTTAAAAATGTATGTATTTTGTTGATTATTCATCTTTTTTGGTAGAAAATTAATATTCTGTTTTGAAGATTCATCTTTTTGGTTGGAAATTCATGAAATATGTTGAAAATTCATCCTTTTGTTTAAAAATTGATGTATTTTACTGAAAACTCGTCTTTTCTGGTGGAAAATTAATCTTTTTGGTTGAAAATTCAAATATTTGGTTAAAAACGTATGTATTTGTAAATGTATGTATTTTTTTTTGTAAATTTTGTTAAATTGGTTGAAAATGAAAGTTTTTGTTGAGAATGCATATTTTATTGTTAAAAATTGAACTGTTTGATAGAAAATTCGTCCCTTTTGGCTTAAAAATTCAAGAATTTGGTAGGAAATTCATCTTTTTTATAACAAATTAATTCTCTTAAAAGAAAAAGACGAGGTTTCAATAAAATACATCAATTTTTAAACAAAAGGACAAATTCGCAACAAATTTCAGAAATTTACAACTAAATTAAAAAATTTTTAAACTTAAAAAGATATATATATATATATATATCAATTAGGTGGTGCCAAATATTTTTCCGTTTTAGATTTGGCCTCGGGATTCCATCAAATCCCAATGGATCCTGAATTTCGCGCAAAAACCGCATTTTCTACCCCTTTCGCTCATCTTGAATTTACGCGCATGCCTTCTGGCTTCAAAAACGCCCCGGCCACTTTTCAGAGGCTAATGGACCGTGTCTTGTCTGGTCTTCAGGGTATCGAACTCTTCGTATACATGGACGACATAGTCGTTTATATAAAATCGTTAGAAGATCACGCGAGTAAACTTAGAGTTCTTTTTGGTCGGCTAAAGAAGGCCGGATTGGCCCTCCAACCTGAAAAATTTCACTTTCTGAAATTACAAATAACCTATTTAGGTCAGATTATTTCAGAAGATGGCGTTAAACCAGATCCTAGGAAGATGGAAGCGGTTAAAAATTTCCAAGTTCATAAACGAAGGAAAAATATAAAGCAATTTCTCGGATTAATAGGTTATTACCGACGTTTCATTCCTGATTTTGCCAAAATTACCCATCGCCTACGCATCTCGTACTTTAAATGATTCAGAAACTAGGTATTTTACAACCGAGCAGGAACTTCTTGCAACTGTCTTCGCGGTCCGGCATTTTCGCCAATATCTTTATGGCAGAAAATTTGTGTTGGTTACCGATCATCGTCCTCTTGTTTGGTTACATAATTTAAAAGACCCTAATTCTCGTCTAGGGCGCTGGAAAATTAAACTGAGTGAATATGATTACGATATTGTGTACAAACCGGGGAAAATAAATGCAAATGCGGACGCGCTTTCCCGAAACCCTCCTGATAATTTAAATAAAGGTAGCGATACCTCGACGCCTTACGCCCCGGGTGGTCGGATTGTGACCAGCGCTGGTCTCCATGCGAACATCGAGGGGGTCGAGTCCGAGAGTGTTCTCGAGAAAGAAGACCTTAATACTGAAAAAATAGAGAACCGGGTAGAATATGTCTTCTTGAGTCGCAGTGTCCTCGATACAGTCGATGAGGAAATGAGTTCCGATGAGGAACCGGATTCGGAAGAATTCGATACTGCCCCTGAGGTAGAATCTGAACATTTCTATCCGACAAAGCGTACCAAGGTAACCAGACTGAGGGCGCCGTTGAAAATGTTAGGGACCCCGTATCAGCGCACTGCCCCATCACTAAGAATGGCGCACCATAATGGTCGTTATATCTTCAACGTTGTAAATGCCTGGGATAGTGATCGCCCTTACCTCAACAACGTTTCGCGCGGAATAATGTCATTAAAAGAGGCAATGATCCCTCTCAAGGTCGAATGTGTCAAATTTTTAAAATTAGGTAATGGCTTAGATAATTTGTCATGGTCTTCAGTTGAACAAATAATCCAACCACATTTCGCTGGAAATGGGTTTCGTGCCTTTATTCGCTCAGGAGAAATTATTTTCCCAGAAAAACCTGATCGTGAGAAAATAATTAGGGAAGCCCATGAATCTACAGTAGGAGGACACAAAGGTGTCTCAAAAACGTATTGGGGAATACAAGATGATTATTTTCGGAATAATTTCAAAACCGATGTTCAAAAATATATCAAATACTGTAGGAAATGCCAGGAAAATAAATTAGTGAGAGTTAAAAATAGCCAACCGATGCAAGTTACGGACACTCCCGCCCAACCCTTTGAAAGAGTTCAAATAGACATAGTTAGACCTCTGCCCGTTACCCTACGTGGAAATAAATATATCCTGACGATTCAGGACAATTTTTCAATATACGCCGATGCTACTCCTGTATCCCAAATAGAGGTAACCACTATTGCCACAGCCCTGACAGAGCAGTTTATTTCAAGGTATGGTTGCCCTCGTATAATTCACACCCATCAGGGAACCGATGTTACAAGCAACCTCATGAAAACTTTTTGCAAAATTTTTTAAATTGAACGAGTCACATCGACTGCATTCCATCCTCAATCTGTATGCTCACTAGAACGTAGCCACCAAACCCTGGTTGAATATCTTCGACAATATGGTGATAAACAAAGCTGGGATGAATGGCTGTGTTTTGCCATTTCCTCGTACAATGTCACAGTCCATGAAAGCACCGGTTTTGAACCTTATTCTCTTGTATTCGGTAAAGAAGCCAATATCCCAACTAGTTTTGCAAAAGGAGCCCCTCCTGTCACGTATGTTCAATACATGAATGATTTTTTTCAGAAAACTTCATAATATTCATTCAGAAGCTGCTGAAAAAGTTAACGCTGCTAAAGAAAGATCAAAGAAATATTACGATCAAAAGGCAAACCCTGAAACTTTCAATGTAGGAGATCACGTGTATCTCCATTGACAAGTTAAAACTAGCAGCTCTCCCATTCAACCCAGAATAAATATTTTAAAAAACTAGTTGAATACTCAATATAACATCTTATGTTGCAAGAAATTTATTTTAATAAAACATATAATTCAATTAAAAAATAAATAAAATTAAATTAGAATATTTCCAGTAATAGTTAAGTTTTTCTATTAAATGATAATATTCTAATTAATATCATATAGACTTTAAGAAGTAAGATCAATTTACAGCAAGAGTGGACGAGCGGTGCGCTTGGTAGCACTGGTAGCACGCAGAGTTTTAGAACCGCCATACTCGGTCCCTTTTCTTCGTTATAAGGGCGAAGAGGAAATGTTGGTGGACAACCTCGTGATTCTCGTGATGCTTCACCAGCGCACCGTATCGACTATCTCTGTTTTGCAAAGACCCATACAAAATTTTTATTTTCAATTTAAACTTTAACTTGTATATAGGCATGCAAATTTAATGTTATTTATTATTGCGAAAAAGTAATTTCATGACTTTGCCTATTTTATAAGGGGGATGGTGTAACCTGTTGCAACACACGTTTGATTTTTATTACGAAAGCAGCGCTCGCACGTACACTAAATTACTTCTTTATCGACCAGCGGCAACATTTTAAAAATAGGTTATTACAGACTATACCGAAATAGCGACTCATAGGGCGTGACTCGTGCCCGTGGGCCCTTTGCGTTAGAAAAAGAAAACTCTTTAGGGGATAGATTTCGAACTGCGATTGGCTAAGCGGGGGTGTATCGCCGCCCTCAACTCGACCTGACCCAGCGATGTCACGGGATAGCGCAGCCACCGAGAACGCGCAAACAGGCAGTCTATCGTCGATTTTCGTATATTATTTATTATATATTATATATTATATATATCTTATATTAATCTAATTATATTACATATGACATGGATCCTTTGTTTATAAAAGTATCCTCAGCATCCGGTTATTACAAAATCGTTTTTTTTTCGCGTTTTTTCTTAAAATCTTGTCTTTTTTTCTTTCTACTCTATTGGCGTGCTAACATGAAACTATTCATTATCACGTCAATGTGTGTATTTTTTTAATTTGAAAGCCTTTTTAACATCTTTTAAAAATTAAAATGAATAGTAATCATTACAAAACTCTTTTTTCGAGAATGAATATTCACATGTATGTAATCTAAAAAAACAGTGTACTCCAGTTGAACTTAAACTTCTACAAAATGGTGTCCTATTGGATGGCAGTTAAAGGAAACAGCTGTTTGTGATACAAGTGCTCAAAATAGGGGATTGCTCATGAGATTGAATTTATCAGCATTAATAAAGTAAGCAAAAATTGTTTGTAGCTATTACAAGAGTTTTAAATCGTCAAAACAGATGCTGTTTTTAAAAACTACCAAATTCTTATTTTCATGTATAAAAATAATTTTAGCTCACTTTTAAACCAAAAGGTTCCTAAAGGTACAAATTTCAGCTTTTATTTAGGTATAAAAAGAAACAAAAAAATATTTTTGACTCTTATTGTTGAAGATCAAATATTTTGTTTCGAATAAATGCTTACGCTCAATGAAAAGGGCGTGAAAAATCCTATCGAAACTATAGTAGACAAAATTTTTCTTATTTAGTAGCAACGGTAAATGTAAAATAGGTTCAAATTGTTGAGAAGGCATAAAAATTGATTTCCAAATCCAAAAGAAATTTGACAAAAATGATAAAAATAGCGGCTGTTATTCTAAAAAACAAAACTTTGTATTTTTCCTCGAAAAATATAAATGATACGGGAAAAAGTCCTAAAGTAAAAGTTATTTTTCTGAAAGGGACCTACAAAAATTTCTCCATTTTCAGATATTTGAACCGTTTTTAGAGTATTTCCAAACATGTTTTTTTTAACATAGTAGTTGCATGCGTTTCTGACTGCTACAGAACGTGTGAGAAGACACTATCTCATGATCCTCAGGTTAACAAAACATTGTTGAGCTTGCTTGTATTTATTTTTTAACTTTTGTTTGACCAAAGTACAAATTTTTTAGTTCTCCTTTCTTGCGAAATCGATCGGAGAGACTTGGATTTGTTTGATCTAAAAGATCAGAAACCTTGGAATTATGTAATATTGGTAGAAAATGTATTTTATTAATATTTTAGGTTTATATCTTTAATTTTTATCTCACATGAAACTCATAATAACCGAAATATGAATGTTCAACTGAATGAAGAAAGACTGAGAATTATCTATAAAAAAAACTTTTTCGAAGTAAAAGTCATAAAGGTTAAAAAAAATGGTTAATAATGCATATTTTGGCTTAGTTACAATATTGTCCTCATACATAGTACAATATTCTCATCTCTTATCGCGCAAATCAATTTCATGACTAGGTTCTGGATGAGGACTTTGAATAGTGTGGGTGGTAACGGCACCGACAGGGTGAGGCGGTTAAATAGTTTAGTGGTTCGAACCGATGCGAACCGAGGCTTTGCCAGTAGCTGTTCGCTGTACGGGATTATAGTCCGCTTTGTGATCAATCGGGTTTATTGACGGCTAATCGCTGGCACAGCAAATCCGTATTCGACGTATCACCGGTATGACGTATGTATTTATCGCGCTGGGTCATCTCGAATCGACGTGAACCCAGAACAGGATCCAGTTAACGGAACAGCAGGGAATCAAGGCTATATGCTTTTCCATGAACATCAGACTGATCATTACTCGCCTAGCTGATCGTCGTACTCTTGAATCTTCAAGATGCAGCAGTTCTCTGCGATTTCCTGTGGGATTCTTACTTGCTCCGCTGCCAGTCTTGTATTCACTTACGTACGATTTCACTTCTGCTGCTGCTTTAAGCGCAAACATCTCAAGGCAACGTGACTCAGGTAGAAATTCGTTTCGCGTTTCACGTAACATGAAATTGTCCGAAACCAAGTTTCCCTCGTGATGAGATTTAAAACGAATTGAAATAATTTCAGACTTGCGTTCTCTCCCAATTTTATACTCGCCAGTTCTGGAATGATGTAATCTACTGGAAAAAATGGTAAACTCAAAAGTTATCAAAAAATATCCTGTCACACGACTGTACAAAGTCGGTTAGTATTGGATAAACATTTTTTCTTGAACTTTAGAAAGATGGATTTCAATTTTTTTAAATTATGTTTCCTGATGAAACAATAATGAGAAAATTTTTCAAAAAAATGCCGAATACGCTTAGAATCAAAAAGTCACTCTAATCACTGAAAAAAATAGTTAGTTGGGACAACGAATAAAGTAGTAGGGCCAACTACTTTAGTTTGTAATATATACCGCTGCTATTTAGCTGGTTGGGGCTACTTCTTTTATTCGCAAGATTCGTAGTAGTTGTCCTCATTACTTTACTTGTTGTCGCGACAAGTTTCGATGCTACATACTATTTTCAGGCAGTAAGCCTTACCACTTTAATTCGTAAGTCTTACTATTAAATTAGTTAGCCTTACAAATAAGCTAGTGGATCTCACTACTCAAAGTAGTAATCCTCAAAATTAAAATTAGTGAGTTTTATTATTTAAAATAGTAGTCCTCACGATTAAAATTAGTATGTTACACTCTTTAAATTAGTCATCCTTACTATTGAGAATAGAAAATTTTACTATTAAAATTACGGGCTCGTGGACTATTGCGAAGCTACTTCTCAATATTGTAAAGAAGCTGTAAAGATCTTATATAGTGTGTGCAAATAAGTTATTGGACTGTAATGCTCTGGCTTGGACAAGTTGCCTTTTTTCGGTAGGAGTATAGCGTTGGTGTGTAGAAGTAAACTTCTTCCACCAGAAGTTCTTGATACAATCTGGTCCAGCACCTGGTGGGCACCTGGGTGAGGTGTCTTAAAAAGTGACTCTGGGTTACCGGGCGACCTCTCAGAGTACGCGCAGAGCACCCGACAATGGGTCGGCAAACAATGCCGATCATCCTAGAGTTCGGGGTGCTGAAAATAATTAAGATGGAAACACGACGACGAACCGGCGAAACGCCCACATTGAGTGGACGAATCAACTCAAGGATGACTTGCTAGACTTCCTTCGTTCATAATTCAAGTTTTTTGTTTTATTTTAAACATTTTATAAGTGTTTGATATTTTTACTACTTTTACTTTCCAAGCGGAGTTTCTATTTCTTTGAATTGCTTTGATGGTTTTTTACCATCACTAAATCAGCTATAAATGTTTTGACTGATGAGGGCTGACATAGCAGCCGAAACGTATCGACAAATTTTAAATTATATCTCGATGAATTGTTATTGATTTTCGCCTGTCATTGAAGACTATTTCGACACAATTCTAAAAGGTCGTGATTTTATTATCAATGTCCAATACAATGTTCTAAGCAATTCCCGGATGTGTGTGTGTGTGTCTGTTTGAGTATGGGGATGCGTGTGCGGATGTCACACTTTTTTGTGAACACGATAACTTGAAGACGGTTGCAGATAAAATGATGAAATTTGAAGGTCCTATTTTCACCACTAATATCTTGAAACTGACCAAAGGGTTTCTACAAGTATTTATGAACTTTTTTTATCACCTTATATTATTTTAAACCCCATTTTTTGACAGTAAAGATTTTTTTATTTACATAATTCAAAGTTGATGCAATAATATAAAAGATTTTTTGCCTTGAGACGAATCGATTGACCTATATTATTTACACATCTTAAATAATAATAAAGAAGTTATTGTCATTAACATTATTTGAAAGATCGAATTTTATAGTAAAAATCTTCTCTCACGTAATTTGAAGTTGATGCAAGAATAGAAGTAATTTGTTGTTTCGAGACGAATATATTGACTTATAATATGAATACATTTTATTGAAGAGTAAGGAAGTTTTAGGTCATTTATAATATTTGAAAAATCGGTTTTTTATAGTTAAACTTTTTTCATCAACATAATTGAAAATTGATGCAACAACGGAATAGATTCCTTGATCCGTGACAAATCCATAGACCCATAATATTAATACATTGTCTTGAAGAGTACGGACGTTATAGACATTTATATAATTTTAAAAATCTGTTTTAAAATGAGGGAGCAAAGTGCTCATCAAATGAACACCATAAAATTGTAAATACAAAGAAAGTCGAAACACGCGAGACCGAATTCACAGCTAGTTTTTTAAATTATTGTTTTATTTAGTTGTGTTATATTTTTTTTATCGAGGGAAAAAAAAAAAAATTTCCCAATATTTTTTTAATTTTATTGGCGAAAACACGAGCAGATATAATTATTATGAAAGTTGGACGGTTATACACGTGAGGCTTATCCCTACCTCATGAAAAGTGTCTTAAAAATTAACACAATTTGGAAAGTTTTCCCAACACAGATACCTTAGCATCACACATTTTTGCTGGTTTGAAGGAATTTCTAATTTTTAAGTTTGAATAATTAAACTATCTCGAAAAACGTTATCGATATGTAGCGACTGCTACCCACGTGTAAATATGATACCGTGCACACAACACACTTGAGGTACGTCAGCCAGTCACCGAAGCTGAAAGAGGCTGCTCAAATGGGAAAAATTATAATAATTATTTGGCATATCTATGCATCGAAAATTTTTCTTTTCTGTGGAATTATTTTTTGTCATGTGAAGAACAAGAATGGTACATATTAGAGTTCCATGAAACAACAACTCAGAGAAATTTACTCTTGTGTCGAAATAATGTTTTTGTACACAAATGGAAGTCCCTCTTAAATTCAAGGTTGAGAGTTTTTTCCTTCGGGACCATCTCTCTATTATTGTCCGCGACTAATTATTTAGTTTGTAGCGTTGAAGAAGTTATCTGCGACTAACATGCCTGCGTCCCGGTTCTACTCTACTCGTTTGGGGTGGTTCAGTGGACGAAGAGCGAGCTTTAGGCTCTTGATATCGCCGCGCGTAAGATCATGCATGTGCAAAAGAGCTTGCATATCAATTCGTCCATTCCGCCGTCCGTTCCGCGATTATACATCCCACGCCATCAAGGCGGGCGGGGAATTCTGAATCTTCAATGTCTTCATAACCGAATTGTTCTGGGTGCAGCTTACTTCGTTGCAAATGCAAGAGATCCTCTTTTAAAAATTGTCAGGAAACACGAGATTGTTCGCAAGGGAGACTTCCTTTACAATGCCGTGGAGCAGGCGGCCGAAACCCTTGGTCTGAATTTCAAAAGCAGAATTGAGGAAAGTACATTACTCCATCTCGATGTCTCACTTCTAAAATCCCATGTAAAGAAAGCAGCGGTTGAAAAATTCCACCTAGAGCTCCTATACAAGAAAAAGTATGGAAACTTTTACAGAAATGTAGAAAATCAGCCCTTGTCGAAGGAGCTAACTTTTGCTTTCCTCAGATCTTCAGGACTTAATTCAGGTACAGAGTATTTCATTTTCGCATGCCAGAACGGTTTCATTTCCACTTTAGTATACCGTGTCCGCATTTTACGTCAAGAAGTTCCCAGCGATAGGTGCAGGGCGTGTCATACATAAGCTGAGTACCTATAACACGTACTATCCAGGTGTCATATTCATGCGGGAACGGCATATCTCTACAGACAAAATGCAGCCCTAAGATTGCTTTACTACCATCTTTGTCGCCCTGACGGGCCACCCCGCCCTGCTGAACGCTCTGAGGGAGATAGAACCAATTGACCAAAACAAGAAGTGTCAAATTTTCTGGAACTATGATTTACGGACAACAGTCTCCATTGCACGCTCGAGGTCTGATATTGTTTTCCAGAACTTTGAAATAAGAACTATATTCCTGATCGAATTCTCGGCTTCGGCCGACTAAAACATCACCGCCAAGAAGAAGGAAAAGGGGACGAGGTATAAAGACCTTAAAGAGAGTTGCAGCGACCGTACCCAAAATATTCGGTCAATCTAATTGTCCTTGTGATCGGTGCTCTCAGAGTCCCGAAACTATCACTGATTAGTAACCTCAAAGCCATACCTGCGTGCCAAAATATGCCAAGGTACTTGCGAGATGGATGCAGAAAGCTGCCATCCGTGGGTCGCTACGTGTCCTCAAGACTCGCGAGGGTTTTGTTGGCCTGTTGTGATTTCGTCGTGCTCTTCGGCCAACCATCTTGCTGTCGTGAGACGTGGCCATGGGTGTGATATACCGCGGTTCTACTGGGAGCCATTGCCCTTTTCATAAATGGCAGTTGCTGTCAGTGGGACCCTGCGTTTCATATATATATATATATATATATATATATATATAGCGGGTACGCTTGTCGCCTTCGCTACTAGACTCAGAGCTAGATCCTTGGGGTGTGCGGAATCTTCGGGACGAAAGAGCGGGATCTGTTCGAACTGTAGGGATCTGGACGTGACGAATTTCTCGAATTTCGCTCACCGTCGTTTTGATCATGGCGTGACGCACCTCGCAGGTTGCGCTCGTCGCCTTTTTTAACCTTTTTGGCGTTTCTAGGGGTAGGTGTGTTCTACCATGTGATGAAGATCGTGTTAGGGATCGTGATCGACTGCGATTATGACGCGACGAGCCTCTAAGGTCTCGCTTGTCGTGAGATTTCCTTTCCTCTGATCTGCCTTTTGAGCGCTTTACCTTCCTAACCTTTCCCCGCAGACGTGTTATTTCTTTCCATAGGAAGTCAAGATCCGCCTCAGCAGGCCTCTTCCGATGTCCTTTGTCGCTCTTATGTTGCCCACGGCCCATTTTCGCGTGGAAGCACACTTGACGCAATGAACACTCATATTATTTCGATGAAACTATTTTCCACGTGTGAACGGAATCGCACAGAAAAGCGTAATGACTGCATCACCGCCGCAACGGCCCGAGGCGGTGGACAATCCTGAATGAAAACTTGGCGCGGACTTTGAAACTGGATTGGAATCTTGCAACTAGCGTTACTACATTTGATCTATTCGGACGAGACGACGTAGCATAATTCAACATACAAATTTGACTACATGAAAGGATATTGACTGCTCTTATTTAAAAATCTGTAAACACCCATTACTACTAATAAAAATGTAAATCTGTTATCTGCGTTAATAAACGCACAGTGCACAGCTGTTGCATTCTTATTCAGGACAGTAGCGAATAACGTCAGTATTGACGCCAATTAATTTCAATCCTTTAATATTTCGAACTATTAGCAAAAAATCCTTCTTTTTTTATTTCGTATGGTTTTCAACGGTTATTTACTATGTATTCTACATACAAAAGTGTTAGAATTGGAGAGAAGCTATTTTGGTGTAACATTACATAATAAATTACTGTATTAAACCAAGTATTTCACGTTTAAAAAATCAGGGAATTTAAACATTTTAAACCTAAAGTTCATATATAAATCAGTTTCTGAAAGTGTTCTTACAGGTTGGCCGCTGACCGGGAAAACCGGGAATTTTTTGTTTGTTTCAAGTGCTATATTCAATATTGTCTAAAAAATTGTGTTCGTTCCTGTGCTGATGGTTCGTTCAAATGCTAGAGTTCCTTATTAGGTATTTAATGCTGTCAATTTAATTGTGATATAATTAATTACTAATAAGTGGCATATAATGTTAGGATTTCTGGATACTCTAAATGCTTCGCAACAAATAGCATAAGTTGCTTCTTTGCGTAGTTTTCACTATGGTTCATTTTTAAATAAATTAGTACCTACTTCTTTAAATCACTTGTATAATAGTTTTATCTCGCAGTTCTAACATTTATAATTTTCAGATGAGAACTGTTTTTCAAACGTTCCAAAACTTTCTCACCTTTAATTTTTTTGTCAATCATACCAATTCCATACGAGATGAGGTATCGAACTGAAAGTTTGATAAAATATAGAAAGGGAACTGAGGAACGTTTATCTGCTAATAAATTTTTACTACTACAAAAAAGAATTTCTAAAAAATTGTTGTTTGTAATTGCAAAATTTTATTAGTATCTACACGGTCCTTCGTCACTTTTCTTTATTTTTCCAAACATTCCGTTTGATATCTCATCACGTGTGAACTCACTGCTACCAACGATGGCCCGGCGCACTACTGCGCACGCCTTAAGCAGAGCCTTGTCATTGGTACTGAATAGAGATTGAAGCATGATCCAACAAACTATGGTCTCGCCACGCGCATCTAAAAAAAAGTGAACCAATCAAATGGCACGTAGGAATTCGTACGCCGACCTCCATTTTTAAAGGACGTCAAGTGGGAAGTAATGGTTTTATTTTTTATATTATTACAAATTCTAATAAATAATTATTACTTACAAATAAAATAATTAATTAATAATTAGGAACGAAATAATTAATTAATTAATAATTATCAATTACAAATACAAGAATTGAATATAATAAATCAATTATAATTATTGTAATTGAAAGTTAAGAATTATCATAATTAGTATTAATTATTGTTAAAAATGTTGTTCACATAAAGTGTTGCAAGTGTACTTTTTGTATGATATAATAATAAAAAAGTTAGTAAAAATATGAAGAATACAATACTAAATATACTTTTATAATTGAAATTTGTTATGACTTTCATGATTTATCTAATGGTACTGCTGCAATACTCGCAGCTCTCTTTTAATTTTGCAGATACTTATGTCCGCGATCCAAGATAAATAGTTAACTACATCATAAAAAATGACAAATTGTAAATTTTCATTTGTGCTTATAACAGTATACAATTAGCAAAATTATGAAATTTAATTCTTCAAAAAAATACATCCATAAGTTGTGAAATAACTTTCTTTTAATTCATGCATTTTAACTATACGTATTAGCAGCTCGATATGTTTCTTCATTATAATTATAGATTAAGGCTTAAAAGGACACAACTCCAAATACATCTCCAGATATTTTTGGCTGAACAAAAATTATGAGTGATGTTGAAACAATATAAAATATAAAAAAATATCTCCGAAACCTCAATGATAATTCAACTATCCGATAAAAATACTTGAAAAAAAAACGTAGACAATCGGAAACAAATAGGGAAGCCCGTGGGGTCACAGTGACCCCCAGTGTCCTTTAGGGATTAATAGTTTCAAATTTACAATTTCTATTGAATGTAAAACTATGTGACTTCAAAAATTAGAAAATTCTTATTATCTACTTTCAGGTATCTAAGTTTTAGAATGGCTGTGCTTATCATTACGCGAAATGATTTCAATCGTAGTTAGGAAAGCGTCTCTGCGTTGTTATGGTAACCAATGTGGAGGTCGTCGTACGAGACGCGGCATGAACGTATTTCGTACACCCAAGTGGCGGGACCATAGTTTGTTGGATCATGGAGTGCCCGGTTAGCCATCGCTTTTCGCCCGCTCGTCCACACTCATTCTCTCTTTCTCTCTTCGCGCCCTCCCATCTACCGTCTAGAAAGATTTGAATTAGAATCTCGCGCGTCGAGATTCATCCAACGTGGATCAATTCACGACACAAGTGTTAGAATTTTCTTCCGATTGTCTTCGAATCTCATTGCCTGTGATGCACATTGATGTATTTTTGTCATCTGATATAATTTGGTAACTTTGTCAACAATTATTATAACGGATGCATGATTTGAACATTTTTTAGCAGAAACGAACCGAATTTTCTTCTGATTGTCTTCGAATATCACTGTCTGTGATGCACATTGATGTATTTTTGTCATCTGATATAATTTTTTTAATTTATCAACAATTATTACGAATAAATGCATGATTTGAACAGTTTTAGGCATAAACAAACCGAATTTTCTTCCGATTGTCTTCGAATCTCATTGCTTGTGATGCACATTGATGTATTTCGTCATCTGATATAATTTGTTAAATTTGACAACAATTATTACAAACACATACGTGATTTGAACAGTTTTAGGCAGAAACGAACCGAATGTTCTTTTGATTTTCTTCAAGTATCATTATCTGTGATGCTCATTGATATATTTTCACTCAAAATATCATTCAACATTTTTATGAAAGAATTATTCGAGCAAATTTCAATTATGGTCATTTCATGATTCCAGTCCTTATTTCAAAAACGATTCATTCTGCAATCAACAGCTCGAGAGCTTCAGGTTGAAAATCACTATCTATATATCTCCAGATTTCTCTTAGAGATGACAAGTATGCATCAGATGAGATGAGTAATTTATGCACCAGATCAGTATTAGCGGCTAACCAACTGAACTTACGACTGTGCTCTTGAGCTTCTCTTTTTCGTAAAAAGATTTCCAATTTTTCTTGAATGTAGGGATAAAGTAGTGTAATAATTTGTCAGTACCTACTTTCATTTTCTTATCATCGACTGGATAATTTTCTCGGATGTGATTCCAAAGCATACGAGATGAATCAGTCTTGGAGCGTAGTTCGAGAGAAAATTTTTTTTTTCTTCAAATAATGTGTAAAAGAACGAAGAAACGAAGAAATTTCGTGATACTTAAAACGTAGGGAAAAGAAAATTAAAGGAAAAAAAAGTTGATATCTCTAAACATCAGGAGATAAAACAAAAATTCGTGAGTGACAAATAACTTTGTAATATAAGTGTCAACTTCCTACTTAAAGTGAAATATAAGAATATGACTATTCAAGATCATCAGAACATTATTTCCAGTTAACAGAACAGAGTGAATATTTTTGCGAGATTCTCTATTGTTCTCTGCTCGAGTACTCGATACAAAATGTGTGAACGTCCAGCTGTGTACTCTCATTGAACAAGAATTATGCATGCCTAAAACTGTTCAAATCATGCATTTGTTTATAATAATTGTTGATAAATTTAACAAATGATATCAGTTGATAAAAATACATGAATGTGCATTACAGGCAATGAGATTCGAAGGCAATAGGAAGAAAATTCGGTTCGTTTCTGCCTGAAACTTTTCAAATCATGCGTATGTTTGTAAAAATTATTAATAAATTTAAGAAATTATATCAGATGACAAGAATACACCAACGTGCATCACAGGCAATAAGATTCTAAGACAATCAGAAGAAAATTCGGTTCGTTTCTGCCAAAAAATTTTCAAATCATGCATTTGTTCATAATAATTGTTGATGAATTTAACAAATTACATAAAAAAAAATGTCTAAGACAAAAATACATTAATGTGCATCACAGGCAATGAGATTCGAAGACAATCGGGAGAAAATTCGCTCTGTTTCTGCCGAAAACTGTTTAAATCATGCATTTGTTCATATTATTTGTGGATAATGTTAACAACTTATATCGCATGCCACATTTTCATCATCACATTTTACCTCGTTGCTCTGAACGAGCGATTCCGATGCATAAATATACTTCACAAAAACCTAATCCATCATACTGGCTATTTGCTGCAAATATTTGTTCATAACAAATAACTTGACATGTCAAAAAAATTTTTTTCTTCCACTGACCCTTGTGCAGCAGATCTGAGGCCTGTTGCCACTGACAAAAATTTTCACATAGAATTAAAAAGAAAGCTTAAAAAAATCAACATGTTTTTCGGTATTTGCAGCTCTATACAAATTTAAACAATCAAAAATTCAAAAATCGGCCTTGGAGGATTTCTTGCGAATTTAATGCTGAATTTTTTGAAGAAAAAAAAATTAAAAATCGATGAAGAATTGTGACCTACAGGTTATTTTGAACATCGTTTTTTCATTTCGCCCCACTGTGAATCAGTGGAATCTCCGGCTGTAACGATAAAATCAATTCCTTTTATGGCTTGAATAGAATCAGGATCATCCAATCGTGACTTTTTGGAAATTTGAGTCAATTCTTCGAGTTCAACCTAAAATTTGAATAGATGAAAATGAAGTCAAATTGTTTTATAAAATAAGAATATATTTTACGTTCTTCAAAGACTAATAATGAGTTCGCAACAAAAAACATGAATAATAATATTTATGAAGGGAAATCAATATCTTTCAATATCAGTATAATATCAGTTAGAATCAGATCTATAAAAAACATTAACCGTCAAAGACTTTGGTGTATCTGCTATTTCGATGGGAATCGTTTGGAGCTGTAATCCTTGATAAATAAGTAATTTTTTTATAAAAAGGCCGTAGCGGGCTGAGCATGGTCTGGGTGCCTTCGTTCGGATGTGATCCATATTGCAGGGGTAACTAGCTACCCCTATGACATAAATTTACCCCAAAGTATCAACTAAAAAAAAATGTACAAAAGTTATGAACAAATTTTGAAAAATCAAAAAATCCAATTTTCTCGAAAACGGCTAGACCGATCTTGGTGATTAAAAAATTTTATAGTGGGTACTGAAGAGGTTCTGCAAAAAATTCAAAAACTAATTCTGTTTATTTTAAGAGGATAACAAAAATTATTAAAATTTTTAAATAATTTTTTTTATAGCAAGTACTTTTGGTGCACCAACCATTTTCCCCCTATATCATTCTCACATTCAAGGTTGCAATATACATTTTTGCGGAGATGATCTGAGCATTAGTTCATAGTTAAAAAAAAATAAAAAGTACTTGTGGCCCTTCAGATGTATGCAATTCTATGACAATGAGGGGCCAACTTTATTTTTACCTTATGACGCAATAAGTTATACGCAATAGTGCAATACAAACCAAATGCAACATAATTATTCCATTAAAAACACATTTTCTCGTGAATTACCCAGTCACAGTGTCAATTGATCCACACATTACTACTATCCAACCGAGCAATTCACGCCCACCCCGAAAGGGAAACGGCTTAATGATATAATAATAAAAAAAAAATATTTTAAGATGTTATTACCATTGAACGGTGTTAACGTCCGAGTTTTTTTCAATGTTAAATTATTATAAATTCTGATCTTAAAACGATCACTTCGGACAAATAAAATTTGAGAAACAAGAAAAATTCTCCTTCAGCCCGGATTTGAACCGGGAACGCCACTATCCATGATTGAAGCGTTAACCAATTACGCCACCGAGGCTGCAGCAGGTATTTTCTTGTTCTCCATAGCTACCATTTTACAGTGATGTACTATAAGTATTTCTCAACTGCGACAAATATACCATTTTTGATCAACGTAAGTTTAATATAATTAATATTTGGAAAATGTTATCAGCATTCAAAGATGTCAACGTACGAGTTTTTTTTAATTTTCATTTCATATAAATTTTCATGTTAAAACGATTACTTCGGTCAAATAAAATTTGAGAAACAAGAGAAAATCTGCATTAGCCCCGATTTGAACTGGGACCGCCGTTGTCTATGAGTGGAGGGTTACCCAATTACGCCACTGAGGCTACAGCAGATATTTTCTTGTTCTTTATAGCTACCTTTTTGCAGGTAAGTACTATACGTATTTTTCATTTGCGACAAATGTACCATTTTGGTCAACGTAAGTTTAATCTAATTAATATTTGGAGGATATTATTGCCATTCAAAGATGTTAACGTCCGAGTTTTTTTAAAATTTCAATTGATATAACTTCTGATGTTAAAACGATCACTTCGGACCAATAAAATTTGAGAATCAAGAAGAAATCTGCCTCAGCCCGGATTCGAACCGGGAGCGCCACTATTCATGAGTGGAGCATTAACCATTTACGCGAAGAAGGCTGCAGCAGATATTTTCTTGCTCTCCATAGGTACCTTTTTGCGAGTAAGTACTATAAGTATTTTTCAACTGCGACAAATGTACCATTTTGATCAACGTAAGTTTGATCCAATTAATATTTGAAAGATATTATTACCATTAAAAGATGTTGACGTCCAAGTTTTTTTAAAATTTTGATTAATTATAAATTTTGATTTTAACATGATTACTTCGGACAAATAACATTTGTGAAACAAGAAAAAATCTGCCTCAGCCCGGATTTGAACCGGAAACGCCACTGACCATGGGTGGAGTGTTAACCCATTATGTCACCGAGGCTGCAGCAGATATTTTCTTGTTCTTTATAGCTACCTTTTTGCAGGAAAGTACTATACGTATTTTTCAACTGTGACAAATGTACCAGTTTGATCAACGCAAGTTTAATCGAAATAATATTTAGAGGATGTTATTACCATTCAAAGATGTTAACGTCCAAATTTTTTATTTATTTTCAATTAATATAAATTCTGATGTTAAAACATTACTTCGGAAAAATAAAATTTCAGAATCAAGAAAAAATCTGCCCTAGCCCGGATTTGAACTGGGAACGCCATTGTCTATGAGTGGAGTGTTAACCAATTACGCCACCGAGGCTACACCAGATATTTTCTTGTTCTCCATAGCTACCTTTTTGCAGGTAAGTACTATACGTATTTCTCAACTGTGACAAATGTACCATTTTTGATCAACGTAAGTTTAATATAATTAAGATTTGGAGGTTGTTATTACCATTCAAAAATGTTAACTTCCGAGTTTTTCTTAAATTTTCAATAATTATAAATTTTGATTTAAAAATGATTACTTCGGACAAATAAAATTTGAGAAACAAGAGAAAATCTGCCTCAGCCGGGATTTGAACCGGGAACGCCACTATCCATGATTGAAGCGTTAACCAATTACGCCAACGAGGCTGCAGTAGATATTTTATTGTTCTTCATACCTACCTTCTTGCAGGTAAGTACAATACGTTTTTCTCAACTGCGAAAAATGTACCATTGTGATCAACGAAAGTTTAATCTAACTAATATTTGGAGGATGTTATTACCATTCAAATATCTTAACGTCCGAGTTTTTTTTATTTTCAATTAATATAAATTCTGATGTTAAAACGATTACTTAGGAAAAATAAAATTTGAGAATCAAGAAAAAATCTGCCTCAGCCCGGATTTGAACCGGAACGTCACTGTCCATGAGTGGAGTGTTAACCAATTACGCTACCGAGGCTGCAGCAGATATTTTCTTGTTTTTTATAGCTACCTTCTTGCAGGTTAGTACTATACGTATTTCTCAACTGAGACAAATGTACCATTTTCATCAACGCAAGTTTAGTCTAACTAATATTTGGAGGATGTTATTACCATTCAAAGATGTTAATGTCCAAGTTTTTTTTTTTTTTTGATTTTCAATTAATATAAATTTCGATTTTAAAATGATTACTTCGGACAAATAAATTTTAAGAATCAAGAAAAAATCTGTCTCAGTCCGGATTTGTACCGGGAACGTCACTGTCCGTCAGTGGAGTGTTAACCAATTACGGCACCGAGGCTGCAGCAGATATTTTCTTGTTCTCCATAGCTGCCATTTTGCAGGGAAGTACTATACGTATTTCTCAACTGCAGCAAATATACCATTTTTGAACAACGAATGTTAATTCTAATTAATATTTGGAAAATGATATTACCATTCAAAGATATTAACAAATGAACCATTTTGATCAACGTAAGTTTAGTCTAATTAATATTTGGAGGATATTATTACCATTTAAAGATGTTAACGTCCGAGTTTTTTTTTAATTTTCAATAATTATATAATTTGATTTTTAAAATGATTACTTCGGACCAATAAAATTTGAGAAACAAGAAAAAATCTGCCTCAGCCTGTATTTGAACAGGCAACACCACTATTCATGAGTGGAGCATTAACCAATTACGCGACGGAGGCTGCAGCAGATATTTTCTTGTTCTTTATAGTTACCTTCTTGCAGGTAAGTACTATACGTATTTCTCAACTGCGATAAATATACCATTTTGATCAACGCAAGTTTAGTCTAACTAATATTTGGAGGATGTCATTACCATTCAAAGATGTTAACGTCCAAGTGTTTTTTTTATTTTCATTTGATATAAATTTTGATTTTGAAATGATTATTTCGGACAAATAAAATTTGAGAATCAAGAAAAAATCTGCCTCAGCCCGGATTTGAACCGGGAACGCCACTGTCCATGGGGGGGGGGGGGGGGGGTGGGAATGGACAAATTTCGTAAATTCTGCAATACTTTTAAACATAGTTAAACTTTTAATTTCACTTTCAGACATATTTCAAAAGTACTCTTCACTGATTGAGGAATAGGTGTCTGAAAGATGAAATTGAATAAGAAATATTTAGTTAACAAACCTACCTCACACAACAATAGGATATCCCGGGATACCCCATTTGGTCCCATTTATGTCCCGGGTCATCCCTAGGATAACCCGGGATATAAATGGGTTAAAATGGGATATGGCTGGGATATCGTATTACAGTGAGGGACGAAATAACACAAGACAATTTGTCAATTTTATGTTTTGCCGATAAATAAGAAAGTATTACATTTTGCAAAGTATCAAAAATAGGTCAGAAAATAAATGCCCATCTCTTTTATATGACTTTACTTTCATAATATTGTAACAATTTGATTAAGAGAAAATAAATATTTGTCCGTCCACTGACCGACAACACAGTACGTTTTCGGAGATCAGTGTATCAAGTCTCTAATCTTATTATAGGGTTACTCGACATTCAGTGATTGAGTCAGGTAAAGTAGCAGAAATGTGTTTTATAATAGGCATTTCTTCACTCCTTCTCACTCAAATTAGCAAAAATTTGCCTTCCAAGTATCAAGTAATTGCTTATGTTCTCAACCACTAACGATCATAGAATTTGTTGAGAATAATTAAGATGCAATTTGAATACCGAGAATAATGTTGAAAGAATTTAAAAAAAGGAGTACGTTTTCACTATTTAAAAAAATATCAAACAGTAAGGAGTAAGGCTTATGTCAAATTCGAAAACTCATATTTTCTGTCGCACCCTAGTGGATATACAATTGCTTATCGGAAAAAACTGAAGGATCTTCCCTGCTTCTTTCGCTTTAGAAAAAAGTCTCGGTAAGTTGAAGAGTAAACTGACGCATTGTCCATCAGTTTTAAGCTCTGAAGATAGGTTCAAGTCCATACTACGCATTATTTTAGGAATGGCATCTGACCAATTCTGTCATAATTGGATAACGGACACGTTTTTCATTTTGAATAGTTCCCAAAGAAGCTTTATCAGAAACAAGAGAAGAAGGAAATGCATATATAATTATGTGATTTCGCACTTGGGGCCGTTCACTCCTTCAATCAACATCAGTGCATCTATCCATTTTTTCTATTGGTTTATCTATATCTTCCTCGCTTGAATTTACTCGGAAATTTCCTTAAACCCTTTGCATAGTTTTTAGAAAATTTTCAAATATATTTGAGGTTTGTGTCTATTGTCTCCATCTTGTGTAAGAAAACTTGATAGCCCTAATAAAAAAAAGTCAGAAATTATCAGAAAAAAGTCATGACTTCTGAGAATTTTCGTCCACTTTTATTACGCTTGTAGACGGAAATCTCCAAGAAGTTTTGGGACCAACCCCGTTACAAGATTTCAATCCTAGCTACTTGGACTTGGGTACGTTATTTAAATTCCATTATAGTGAAACTTGTGTAAGTGGCCTAGTGCCCACAATCGGATTGTATATTTTCGTTTCCCAGACGTTATTTAAAAACATTTCAAATAATGTATCCATTGTTATGGTGGTGTAGTGAAGAGTATCTTGGGAGCTACTCTAACAGTTATTTTCCTGGTCGTTTTAGCAAGAAATATTCCATTATACCTAAGAAGTGTCTATTAAACAATAAAGTTGATTTTATATGAAAAAACATCGAAGACAGAAAATTAGGACCTTTCAACATCGCTTCCACTTTCTTGGGCTTCCACATCTAGCCCAACTTTATACTGCATAACAGATTATGAAAAAATGTGATAGACATCAAGAGGACGGATCATTCTAAAATTTCAAGTGTCTGACACTTATTCCTATTCGATATTAACTTTTTTATTTTTGACAATTGAACAGTATGTGCCCTCATCGTTAACATTTTTCTCCCTAATCGTTCTAGGAAAGAATATCCTACGCCGCACAAGAAGTGTATAAATTGAAGAATTGCCCAAGACGGAACAATAGGAATTATACGAAAAGGCCTTCAGGGAGATTGATTTGATAGAAAAGTAGCCATAGCCCTTTAACGTCTATCAATTTCTCTTAAACGTCATTTCCGGTGTGCAGGTTCGCGCCCTCTGAGATTTTGTAGTCAGGAGGTTTCAGAAGCTGATATTCTTCAATTCTTGTCGTAAAATATTATTTAAATTTTGTCAAGGAAAAAACCACGGCCGTTTTTCGACTTTGACTTTCTCGACAACGTCATCTCCAGCGTCCAAGTTCACGTGCCCTAAAATTTCGGGGTCAGGAGGTTTCAGAAGCCAATATTCTTCAATTGTCGTCGCAAAATATTATTTGAATTTTGTCAACGAAAAAACTAAGGCCGTTTTCGATTAATGACTTCCTGGATAACGTCTTCTGCGGCGTCCAAGTTCGCGTCCCCTAAGATTTCGGAATCAGAAGGTGATATTCTTCAAGTTTCGTAATAAAATATTATTTAAATTTTGTCAAGATAAAAAACCACGTCCGTTTTTCGACTCAGACTCCGTCGACAACGTTATCTCCGGCGTCTAGCTTCGCGTACCTTAAAAGATTTCGGGTTCGGGAGGTTTTAGAAGTCAATATTCTTCAAGTCTCATCACACAATATAATATACATTATTTAAGGAAAAAACCACGGCCGTTTTTTCGATTTCTGACTTCCTGGACGTTTTCTCCGACGTCCAAATTTGCATGCCGTAAGATTTCGGGGTCAGGAGGTCTCAGAAACCAATAAATATTCTTCAAGTCCCGGCGCAAAATATTATTTAAATTTTATCAAGGAAAAAGTCTGAGAAGTTAAAGCATTATTATTCCGACTTCGTCGAAAATGATCTCCTAAACTACCGAACTGCATCCCTTAATAAATCTTTCTGAAAACATGGAAATTTTGAACAAATTGTTGAGAAATGTCAAACAGATTTTAGGCAGGACGCACATGTCACCATTGCCGAAGCGCAGGCGCCGCGTATTTCTTAAGCTCATCGATATCAACCTGAATTTTATAACAAAATAACTGGGAGCTAGATTCAGTTTTATTATCTCATTTGATCCTATGCATTCCAGAATTTCCCAAGCTATGTAAAATATTGCACCAATACATTAAAGATACTGCAGTGGATTTGAGTAAAATATACCTATGCCATGAAAGGAAGGAAAATTCTACCTTCTTTTTTCCAAGTTTCATTTCCTGTAGGTGAACAAGATACGTAGCCAGTTCAGGCGATCGCTTCGAAATGAGTTGGAAAAGACCGATAAAATTTCCTCCCAAATCATGTGTTAAATTATCTCCATGCCCGCGGAATGCAATGCAACGTCTTGCAAGATAAAGAGTAATGTCAATCAACTCTTTTACTACAGCACGATTATGAGCAACTTCTTTATTTTTTTCCTAGACTAAACCGGGTCAAATAGGAGTCGAGAAGTTTTTCATCCGGAGCTTAAAGTAGGCTTCAATGTGTGACTGCGATGTCTCATGTTTTATTATGGCAATAGTGCCATTTTTCCAGTCACTGAAGCCTGTTTTTCACCCAATTACTTTTTTGGTACGGTATATTTCGACCTGCTATTTGGCAAGTTACACAAAACGCTTTATTTTCAGATGGAGAGTAGCTCAACCATTTCCTCTTTTCTCTCTTCTTATCCACATAGTATTTGGTATATCAAGCTTGTGTAAAATGCCTTCCATCTTTCCTTATCGGAAATTTTCCACCTTGCATTTCTTTAGCTTTCGGTTAACAAGGTCCCTCTTCTAAAATTCGTTTTGTTTCGGAATCTGAAAAAGATCTTTTATTTTTAAAAACCGCAGGATCATTTTGAAACAGTAGAGTCTGTTTGTTGGGAAGATCTTCACTTTTTTGATAGTTTTCCACAGGAATCTCTTTATCCAGAGAAGAGAGAGCGTCGTCTTAAAGAATATTTGTATCGTTTTGTTTTTCATGAATCTCGTTTTCCATAGAAGATTTTTCGTCCAGAGATACGATCTCGTTTGTTTCTCGAATTTCAACTTCAGGGAAAAAAATATTATTTGCATTGTGGTGAAAAATAATCGAAGAATCTGCAAAATAAATTTACTTTATGAATTACTACCCTATTTTTAATTCCTAGAAGATGGATAGTCATAACAATAATGAATGTTCTTGCGTTCTAAATTATTAAAACTTGACAAGTATGTCATTTAAGGTATCTTTTAGTAGAAGAATTAATTAAAAATATTTTCCCAAAGTATCGATTTTTTATCTTTTTTTTTCAAATACATGGTGCATGGTAGACTCTTTTCTGTGCTTTCCTTGTTTTCATCTTGCTTCGTCGATAATGACGATAATAACCCAGTGTGCAAAAAAAAATTAACGTTCTCAGGAGGTTGATGTTTTTGTGCCTGCTGGGAAGCCTCTACTTACTTGAGTTTCCTGAGAAACATTTTCCAAACTTCTACTTGGTATCGCTAAGAAAATATATATCAATAGATAAAGATTTTAAATTCTAAAACATATGAACTTATCAACTTTAAATTTGATGAGACAATATGTCTTGAGGTTATGGAAGAGTAAAATAAAACTTACTTATCATTTTCATCAGGTTTTTTTTCACTATTTTCTGAAGACGATGTATCTTTTTTCGATTTTTCAATCAAAAACTGTCTTAGATCAGAGTTCTCAATTATAAGGCGTTTTTTTGTTTTATACGTATCTTGATGCTGTTTCCAATTAAATGAATTCTACAAACTCTTTCATCCACAGCTGATAAATAGAGGTTAGGTAGGGATAAACTGAGAATAAACCGCCTAAATTTGAAACATTATATTAAAGTATTTTCTTCTATTTTAATGCAGATTAATATAATTTATTCTAAAATCTGTTCAGCAATCATTAAAAAAAATGGGGAGAGAGATGTTTTGTACAAATGGAATCCAGACTAGCTTAAGAAAAGAAGCGACTTATGATTTTAATTATGCAATTTCAAAAACATTGCTGCAGTCCGATTGAAATTAAATAATATGAAATCGAATCATTTTCGTTTTCTCAATTAATATAAAACTTTCAATGTTTTTAAAGAATTAACAAATCGATTTTATGTATTATTTTTTAAATTCCCTAGTATCATAAAGTGTGGAGAAATTGAAATTAAGAAAAGTTGCAATGACTCGAAAGTTTTATAAAAATATAAAAATATATGAATTTATAAACATAATTTTTTGCCTAATTAAAATCTGAAAAAAGGTTGAGTAAATTTTTTAAAATTTCTAGAGAAAAATTCCTACTTACACTTATTCTGTGGTATCACTTTTTCTATACCAAAAGGTTAATAAAACATTATTGGACAATAAACTGCATAATATACAAGAGTGTACACAATATATATGATTGCAATTTTTTTACATACTTTGCGTAATTCGTATTACTTTATATTTTCAGTAATATTCGTAAACTGGCCTATTCACAAATATAAACTTATGCATACGTAATTTGGATTTGCGAACGTTCTGTATTATTTTAGTTTCTTGTCATACGTGTTTTTCTCATTTCTTCCACTTTTTTACACAATATTTATTATTATATACAACGAGCACATCATAGCCATGACCCGACACCCCTTGTAACAGGTCGGGCGGCCACCCGACCTGTCCCCCCCCGGGTTTGGCGCCCCTGTGAAAGGACATCTGTAATTTAGGACATCTGTTGCGTTCGGTGTAGTTGGGCAACACAACCACGACTTGAACGCGACAACAGCGCCATTTTTCGTGAAGACTGTAAATGTACAAAGTAGTCGATCCAACTTCTACATTTTTATGCTTGAAATTAAAAAGAGAAACCCTAATAAAATCGAAAGTTTTCACGAAATTGGAGTCTTCCTATATATCTATAGTTGTATATAAGTAAATTTACGCGAGGCCACGCACGTGTATGAACCGTGGCTGCAGAAAATAACTCTACTGTCCTACTGAATTCTGGGTCTGTTGTCCCGAAATTTCGGCGCATCGTTCGCCCCTCTGTCAGATTGCAGCGTTCTCAAAATAAGAGAGTAGACGTCTTGAACACAGGGAGCGCTGGCGCACACTGGCTTATTGACTAAAAATGAGATTAAAATTTAAACTGTTATTAAATATGTAATTTTGCCAAAACTTGCCAAAAAAAGTGAGGTCGTGGAAGCATTCTGAATATATGTGAGTAAAGTTTCGCTAAAAAAGCCGGGAAATGCGGGAAAGAAGTGTAAAACGTCCATTTATGAAAAAAATTAGAATGCACGGTATATGTGCATCGTGGCACTCATACATTTCAGAACGAATTATTTGTAGCTTAAAAATTAATTTAAGCCGCGCTGACGCGTAGTCAGAGCGACGTTTCTTTATTCTGAATAGTAATTAGGGTAAACTAGAACTGATGCGCTGGGCCGAAGCGCTACAATATATAGCCCTTTTATCTTATCTAAAGGCGTGGGCGTATGCCACTGTTACAGAGCGGCATCGCTCCCTGACAGTCGGTATAGATAGCGCACAGAAACTCCGGGAGAGATGCCACACTGAACGGCTGAGAGTGCGCAACTTAGATATGAATTTTCTACCAAAGTAGTTGACTTTTCAATCCAAAAAGACGAATTTTTGACCGAAAAGGATAACTTTTTCAAAAAATTATTGAATTTCCATCAAATTAATGAAATTTGGTTGCAAACAGTTGCATTTTCAGCCAAAAGAGATCAAATTCCTACCCAAAGATATAAATTTTCAACTAAAAAACATTTTTCAGTCGAGAAATACAAAAAATTTCGAGTAAATTGTTAAAACTTTTCTACCAAAAAGTTAATTTTGAACCAAGTAGTTATATTTTCAACCAAAAAAGACGAATTTGCGATCAAAAAAGAATGACCTTTTAAAACAAATGTTATATTTTCGTCAAAATAACTAATTTTTGAACCGAATAAAACTTTTTTTAACCAAAACGATGAGTTCTCCACCAAAAATATACACTGAAAAAAAGGATTACTTGTACCAAGTGAATTTTACATGGCTGAAGTAAGTGAAAGTCCTGATTATTTTCAAAGAAATATTTATTTGAGGCAAATAAATATGTTCACTTTGAATGAAAAAAAAATAATTTCTTTCGGCCAAACAAATGTTAATAGGATTAATTTAAAATGGATTCATTGAAAAAATACGACCTATTGGTCGGAGGGAAATATTTCTTTGAATCAAAGAAATATTAATTTAAGACAAAAATATATATTTCAAACCAAATAAATGACTCATTGTTGGAAATGAATGTGCCATGAATGGGAATGAATGTTTCTTTGAAATGAGGAAACGTGAATTGATGGAACGGAATATATTTTAAAGTCAAGAAAATATTTCATAGGCTCAGAAAACTATTTTTTCACATCAAATTTTTAAATCTTTGAAACAAAAAAATATCCCACCGATTAAAAATAATATTTCTTTGGCCTAGACCATGCGCGAATGCAATAAAGTAGTTCGTACTTCAACTGTAATACACATTTTCCTAAATGAACAAGTAGATTCTTTCAGCTTAAATTATAATTAACATTGATATTATTATACATATTCAATTAAAACAATTCACATAATTTAAAATCTTGTTGAACCCGAAACAGAAAAATACGATGAAAAATACACATCTAGCAGGAATCGAACTTCGGTCCCTCGAGTTTAAAGTCCACTGCGATGACCACGACGCTGTCGCAACATGGAAATTCTAGCGTGGAAAGCCGCATTTAACTCTCACCATAAATTCCAAAGAAATATTTCTTCAAATAAAAAACACGGATATTGAATTCAACAACATATTTCTTTAATCTAAAGAAATATTCAATTGAAACAAATTACACCAAATTATTAAAAGTTTGACTTGAAAAAATACATACTTCGATGGAATAAATGTTTATTTGTTATTAGTAATTTAATTCTAGTAGGCAAATGAAATATTTCCTTCAACTGAAGAAATAAATATTTATGTAAACAGAATATCTTGTTTATCTGAATAACTGCTTTTATTGGTATAAATGTATGAACTCTTTGTAACAAATAAATATATATTCTTAATATAATTGATATTAATGAGAATTGAATCATTATTTCCTTGATTTAAATAAACCTAAAGACTTGATTCAAGTATGCTCAATAAATCGATTCAAATGCGTCCGAATCAATTCAAAGAATCAAACTTATTGAATGAAATAAATATTTCTTTGAACGACTAATCAGATTTCAACGGATCTCGACCTTTTGAATCAAGAACATCATTTTCTTGAATGTAAGAAATATTTATTTGAATCAAAAAAATATAGCCAAAGAATTATTTCCTGTAGATCAACAATATATGTATATGTGTCCGGTTTAAATAAAAATTACTACTATTAAGGCCATGTGCCTAATGGGTCACGTGACCGACTTCCTACCTTACCGACACTTTTTTTATTTGTAAACTTATTTTCACACGAATAGCCACGTTGAGTTGAAAATTTGGGATAATAAATAAGAAGCACTAAAAAACGCATCACTGGTCCTAAATTTTTATAATTATGAAAAAAACAAACAAAAAATTATTTTAAAAAAACTTTGTTCATAATTATACAAATTTAGGACCAGAGGTGCGTTTCTTAGTGCTTCTTATTTATTATCCCAAATTTTCAATTCGACGTGGCTATTCGTGTGAAAATAAGTTTAAAAATAAAAAAACTGTCGGTAAGGTAAGAAGTCGGTCACGTGACCCACTCGTTACATGGCCTTTAAGAATATTTTCTTGATGCTAATAAATAGAATTCAAGTAAATGCTTTTTCTTGGTTCCAAAAATAGATAAGAATTATTGATATAAGAATTATTGAATAAGAATTATTGATAACTTTCTTCATGATAATTTCAATGATAAATTGATCTACACATATCTTATGAACAATAAACACTTATAATCAGGACCGGCGCATAATAGGGTGCAATATGTGCGGGGCACACGTTGCGGCCAAGCTTCTCTCTTGGTGGCAGGTGGGGGGGCAAACTGCACTGAATATAAACGGCACCAACAAGGGTTTCGTCGTGACAGGCGACTAATCTCTTTATTCTTACCACAATAAAGTTTCAAAGTGGGCCTTTGCTCGTGTCTTTGTCTTCTGGGATTTTCCCCTCGATTTTCCCTGCATTCTCATCTGAAGCTTATTTCCTTTCAGTAATAAATTATTTCTAGCTTCAGGAATATTTGCATGTATACTTTATGATGATCGTTATACACACCAACACACACACTAATCCTTGAGGTCTTTTAAAAATGTATCCATAATCTTTCAGCAAGAAGTATTTCTTGGACAAATAACACAGCCACACAAAAAAAAATTCTGAATCCCAAGCTAAACCACCATACCCATACGTTTTTGAGGTCGCTGAATCCGAATGCGGGGTCATTTTGACCCCATAAGGTCAGTATCAAGGTCAAGTCAAGGTCAGTATGAGAAATAATGATCTAATCAGTGTGAATTGCTACTCTAAGATTGACCTTTAATTTTAAAGAGTCTGTCCACAAATGTGTGGAAAATCTGAAGACCGAGCGCGTAGCGCGAGATAAATACATTATCGAGCGCGAAGCGTGAGATAAATATATTCTCGAGCTTGAAGCGCGAGAACCAACAGTCGCGCGCCCTAGGCGCGCTCAAACTTGCGAGCCGCGCGCGTTGCGCGCAATGAGAATGTGCCTGAGCAGCGGGCATATTTTTTCGCGGGTTTCAAGAATTAATTTCTTTGTCAAAAATTTGAATGAAATGAAACTGATGATATCCTTGTATTCAAATAATATATTACGATATTTTTTATTTATTCATGTTTTATATATTCATTTTTATTGTTTTTATTTATTTTTATCTTCTTTTTCATTCCCATTTACATATTTTGGAGCTCAAATGAATTAGTGTTCTGCAAATTTCACTATTGACTAATAATTATAATTAAAATTATAGTTATAATTATAATTTCTGACACGATTATTCAATTTCACAAAATCTTCCTGGGGGTCATTAAATTTTTAATCATATTCAACAACTTATTATTCACAATTTGACCTTCACAATTTTATAATTTTTACGGGGGAAGTGGTACAGAATCATGTACTGAATGATTGAAATATTAATTATCAAGAAATAATAATAATGGTAGGTAAATAATAATGGTTAATAATGGTAGCTCTAAGAAAGCATCCAGAGGCGACTGTTGTCATCTCCAACACTCGCGGCCGCTGTGTAAGGTCAGTTACACCAGCCCCCCCCCCACTCCTAATTTTTAGGTTTTTTTTATAGCCCACTGAATTGCGCTGCAAATGCGCTCATATGCGCCACCAATTACAAATGTTGCACCACGAAACTCTAGGAGTTATAGCAGGTGTTACGTGGGGGGGGGGGCACACCAGCCCCCCCTTGAAAAATCGAAGTTTAAATTGCATCACCTTGAAGATCTCCAAAAGTGGCGAAATGCGCCATCAAAAAAAAATTTTGCGCCACATTGATTACCGAGTTATCAGCGATCAAAATGGGGGGGGGGGCGGTTTTTCTAAAATAATAACAAAAATAGTATGGGGGGGTAGGGCAGTGTGATGCAGTTGTTAAATCTTTGACAGTTATATGGAATTTAAAATTACAGATATGGAGTCATTCGTTTTCAAATGCGCCAATATGCGCCACAAAAATTTTTTGCAAACTTTAAAAACTGTCCAAGATACGAAACTGTTAACACCTTACAAAGTAATGACTATGCGATGACCAACAAAATAAAAAGTTTTTGATCCGGAGTGATGAAGGGACTCTCGTATGGGGTTTCAAATGCGCTCTTATGCGCCATGAACATTTTCCGAATATCTTTAAAATTGCCCAAGATATGGAGGTCATGACATTTTGCAAAGTGATGACCACAAAATGAAAAGTTTTTAATCCGCATTGATGAAGGGACTTTTGTGTGGGGTTTTATATGCGCTCATATGCGCCATGAAAATTTTTTGAATTAATTGGAAATTGCCCAAGATATGGAGGTCATAAGATTTTGCAATGTGATGACCATCAAAATAAAAAGTTTTAGTTTTTAATCCGCGGTGATGAAGGGTCTGCCGTATGGGGTTTCAAATGCGCTCATATGCGCCATGAAAATTTTCCGAATATCTTGAAAACTGCCCAAGATATAGAGGTCACAACGTTTTGCAAAGTGATGACCAAACATATGAAAAGTTTTTAATCTGCAGTTATGAAGGGACTGTCGTGATTCTATACCACTGTTATTTGAAAGACAAGAAATGCGTTTTAAAAAAAAATTCATTTGTAGGATATAATTTTTGTAATTCTTATAAATAAGAACCACACAAACGGCCATTGATTCCCTTTATTTGATTTTCTATATTTTCAATTCCATATCTCATTTCGTGTAGACGTAAGTGCCAAAAAAAGTGTCCGTTAGATAAAAATTGGTTGACCTTAAATATAAGAGTCCAGACTCCAGATACTTTACATATATATAATCAAAATGTCTTGTTCGCAGACTTTTTAAATTTTCTGAAGTTTCAAGTTTTCACACATGTCTGGAGGACAAAAAGATCTTAAGAAATTTCGCGAATTTGTTCAGAACATTTCCTAAGTGATAATTTCTACTTAATTCACCCTTGTCGAAATTGGAAATACATCGAATTTAGGCTTTTTAACCGAATTATGAAAGTTTAGAATTTGGTATTTATTAAATTTTTTTTGAATATATTTCTATAGTAAAAAAATCCACACATTGACGTGTTCAAATAAAAAGCTTCTTTCTCCGCCGAATCAAATAAAAAAGTACTAGCTCGTGAAGACAAATGAAAAGATGCTCCAGAGTTGAGGGCGCTTATCGAAATACAATTTATTTTGGATTTTGAAGCTTCGAGTCAGAACCTTTTCATTTCGGTATCTTTGAGATTCACCCTTGTCATCTGGACACGTCAATATATTTCATAAAATTTTAAGGCACAATTTATAAAGATAATTTCCATTATTAACAAAATCACTATTTAGAAAATACGCTCCATATGCAATTTCAATTCCTGGAGAGACATCTGTGAGCTCCAGGAATGTTAAAAAATTGAAACTCAATAAAATTTTAAAACGCTACGGACAAAATTTGTTTTTAAACTTCTTCTCTAGTTAGGTTTAGAAATGATTTTTAACTTTTATTATAAATCAATTATATTTTTATTATATTATGAAATTTGTGGGATATAATCATCTATGTAAGGACAAAAAGTATGATGAAATAAAATTATACTAGAAGAAATGTAAGGCTACGAAAATTTCAAATGTATTAGAATGTATAAGCTGAATTATTTATTTATCAAATAAATATATAGGGATTTTTAATCCAATCACATTTCGGTTTATATTTTAAACTTTAACATTTTTAACATTCAGGAAGAAAAAATTTAATTTTCTTTCACGAAATGAAGCTTGTCAAAAGTCTTTAACTTGATCCAGAATTGGAAAGTATCTAATACCCTAATTTTAAGTATGTAGTTTTTTAAAACAATTTTTCAACTTCATTCCAACTTCATTCCAATCTCTGGAGTGTACTCTTTGACAATGTCTAGAGCTAAATGTAGTTTCTCTTGATTTTTAGCATAGATCTTAAGATCATCCATGTAAAATACATGAGTGACCTTATGCTTTCGATATTCCATGCTGACGTGATGGGATATATAAGTCCGGTAACTTATCCCAGTCAATACCGATTTATCGTTTGCTTCGTAGACAGTTACTCTAGATATGCAGGCACGTACAAACTCAAACATAAAAGTGACGTTCCAAATTGTTTACGAGAATTCATTGTATCGGCTAGGAACCTGATTGGAAAAGACGTAAAAGTATGTTATATGGAATGTGATCAGGGAACTGAATTTACTAGTAATGATATAGTAAAGGTTCTGAGGGAGTTCGGTGCTGAGCTACGGACAGTATGTCCAGGCACGCCCGAACATAATGGCGTTGTCGAACGTTTTAATCAAACAATACAGAAAAGGGTGAGGGCGTTAATGCTTGATTCAGGGTTACCTTCGAACATGTGGGATATCGCGTTAGGAGTGGCTACTCATATTTATAATATAAGCCCACATATGACTGTCGGTATGCAGGCTCCAATAAAATTGCTAGCTCCCAAACACAGATTTGACGTAAATCAATTGAAAAGATTCGGGTGTTTAGCATACGCAACAATCCAAAATGAAACCAGGTTTAAGGCAGTATCAATTAAAACTTATCTAGTAGGCTATTTGCTAACAGGCTATATCGCATATCATCCTGAAATAAGGAAACTAATCGAAAGTAGACATGTGAGATTCGTAGAAAGATTCGTGTACGGCGATATACACAAGGAGAGTATAGAAGAATTAATTTTTAGTCGTGAAAATCCTGACGTTCAAGTAGAAAGCGCAACTTCAAGCGCTGAGGCGACTGAACAAATAGAGGAACCAGTTCAACGAGCTGTAAGCTCAGAAACTGAGGGAGAACAAGGACTACAGAATATTAGGCGACAATGCGGTAGAACAAAGAAAATATTGACAGAATCAATCGTAATGTATAGAAGCATACAAGTGAAACCGATAGTTCTCTATGTGTCACTCACAGGTGAAAATAGTGAAGATTTTGATCTTCAGTACTATATATTGTTAGCCGACATTATAGGAGATTCTAAAAATTATAAAGATGCGATAAATAGATCGGATGGCGTCAAATGGATGGACGCGATGAAATCCGAACTTGATGCTATGACATTGAATGAAGTCTTTAAGGTTTTTGATCGTGCAAAGGTAGACTCACGGGGTTGCAAACCAAACATTCTTACAACTAGATGGGTATTCAAAGAAAGGGTTGACCCTACAGGAATGAAACTTAAAAAGGCTCGATTAGTCACTCGTGGATTTCAGGATAAAAACTTTTATGATCTACACGAAACTTATGCACCTGTCGCAAGACTTTCTTTAGTACGGGCTGTACTAGCGTTCGCTAATAAGTACGATTTGGATCTGTGTCAATTGGACGTTAAAACAGCATTTCCTAATAGTAAAGTTCTTGAGGAAATATATATTGAAATTCCAGATGGGTTAAAATACACTGACGAAGAGAAAAGCTCACTGGTATGTAAGTTGAACAAATCTTTACATGGGTTAAAGACTAGCCCTAAAAGATGGTACGACACATTCTATGAAGCTATGAAAGAACTCGGTTTCACTACAAACGAAAATGATCCGTGTTTGTTCACACTCAATATCGGAAAAATAATAATACTGGCACTTTTGTATGTCGATGACATTATTATAACTGGGAACGATACTGAGACTATTAAATCATATAAAAAGGAATTACTAAAAAGGTTCAGAATGAAAGACCTTGGCGAACCTAAAGCGTACCTAGGTATAACAATTATTATCAAATGCTCACAAATTGAAGGAGCGGTAGGCTTAAGACATCTGACTGAAATAAGATATCATTTCGTGAAGGAATGCGCTAAAAGGGATAGAGTAGCTGTTGAATGGGTTTCATCCAAACAACAGTTAGCAGACATATTCACCAAACCATTATCTTTTAACACACACAAACACTTGACTGATAAAATCTTTAATGTTTATATTAACAAACAAACTCAAGCTACGTTATTTGAGAGACGACAATGACTACTCATTTGAAGATCGAATTTACCAAGGCGAGGCGAATAACGAAAACTGTGAATCTTCTAGGGATGGATACACTTTGAGTAGCGATGGTTTAAAATGTACTGACGAACTTGGTAATAAGTATTACTGGGATGAAAACATAAATGACTGGGTTTAATACAATGGAATCTGGTGAGTGTCGAAGATTGATAAGTTCTCGGCTAATATTTAAGTTTCTTTGACAGGTAATATTAAGTTTTATACTTTTGATACTCTAATCTAAAATTTGGCGTTCTTTAATATATAAAAATGTTGATCCAAAGAAATGAACTGATAAGTATGTATTGAAACTTGTACGACTGTGTAAATAAAGAATAAGTATTTATGTAAGATTGTTAATACAAATAAATGACAAAATTGTCCCGAGGTGAGGGAGTGTTGGAGTAATGTATATATGTATGGGTGTGCGTCGTGACTTGTGTCATTAGTGCGCATGAGCCAGGGGCAGTCAACGTAATGGGAAGTAGGCGACCGCGTACCATTATGATTATATTTAGTTCGGGTTCCAATTGTTCGCGCGCTGCTGTCGTCAGCGGGTGAACGGGGCAAGGGACGGTGCGACAAATACAAAGAAACATAACCTGAAAAACTTTTTTTTTAGCGAGTTGTTGACAGCTGATGGTTTTTTCAATTGTTTTGTTTGATATAAAGTAATTTGAAGTGGAAAAATGGATACTGCAAAAAAGTATCAAAATCGGTGTGCTATGCGTGGGTGTGCAACGAAGAAGAAAGGGGATGAAAAAATACCTCTTCACAGATTCCCAAAAAAAAGTGACAGTTGGTTAGATTGGGTAAGACCGTGCAAAAATGAGGACTTGTTAGTATTCGATTTAGCAGATATCACAACTAGAAGATTTTTTGTTTGCCACCATTATTTTGATGAAAAGAGTTTTTACTCTAAAAGGAATGGACAATTGTTTCCGAAACACGGGATCATTCCCACATTGAACTTGCCAAACTATGAGGAAGTAATGGCAATCAATATAGAATTACCGGAGTTGTCCCCGGAAGGATTTAAAGCACGTTGCACTAGTATAAATATGGCACAGTTTGCTACATATTCCCCATCAATAGGTAAAATTTCCTTTGCGGAAGGTGAAAAGCCTGAGAATAACCTGCACAGCTGTCGGAAAAGTTCTCTACTATATATATATATATATTACTTACCATACCTGTAATTAGCCGGAGCCCCCTACCGTGGGAACTGGTCGAACTTCATTGGCCAATCAAGTATTTTTTCTCATTTCAAGTTTTTTATCAAGTTCGACCAGTCCCCACGAAAGGGTGTTCACGAAGCGTCGACAAGATTCGTAGTTTTGCACATGATTGAAACCCGAAAACTGCCTTAAAATTTATTATAATGAATGATCGTGAAAACATTAAATCGATTCACAACAAATTTGTAGATTTTTTTTGGGTTAACAATTTTCGTCACGATGATTCATCATTTGCGACATAATCTAGACAAGAACGCTAGAGCTGAATTGGATTCGCGAACCATTTAACCATACGGTTTTTACTCTTTCAATAACGGTGTTATTTATTGTATAATCAACTTCAAGAAGTTCGTTTTTCCCCGCTGCAGACTTAGAAGTATGAAACCGGAATTTTTTTGCAAAAATTACACGTCTAGTGCATGAAAATGATCAAAAATATTTTATTCAAATAATCTCCATTGCTTTTTACACATTTTGCCCGTCTCTCCAGAAGGCGATGAATGCCACGCCAATAAAACTGTTCGTATTTTAAAACAAGCCAGTTATCCAGCCATTTTCGTACGAAGAGAGCGTTGTTCAGCGAGAGCGTAGCCCAGTGATGCGGACAGATGGTAATCCGACGGAGCCAAGTCTGAAAAATAAGCGGCATGCGCCAGTATTTCCCTACTGAACGCCTCGATCGTTTCCCTATCCCGTTTCGCTGTGTGTGATGGGGGTGTGATTTTCTGATTTTCTTGCTGCCTTTCGTTCAGTTCATATGAAACCCATTTTCCGACTTTCTGAAATTTTCCCATTGCATTCAAACAAATGGAAACGGCTTTCTGCGACACATTCAGTTGATCCGCGAGTTCTTGTTGAGTTTCGCCAAGAGCATGTTCACCGTAAGCTTCAACAAGCGTTCGATGCGATTCTGCAGCAGTTTTCTTCAAGTGATAACAAAAAACCAGTGCTGTCCGCAAATCGTAGTTCGTAGGCACAACACTCGCCATGTTGATGCTTGTAGTAAATACACTGGTATATCGAACTTGGGTTGTTGTCTGCTGAAAATCTTTCTCAGCTGCTAGAGGGAGAAGATGGAGCTGCAGAAGCGGTCATACGGTCCCTAAACTGATGGCAAGCACCATCTATAGGGACATTCCGGTTTCATACTTCTAGGTAGTTGGGTTTATATCCAAGTTGTTACTAGCACACCAGGTGACAAAATTATTTAGATCAATTTGTAGTTCGTAACAGACCCCAGAGGTGGGTTCAAAGGTAAATGGGGTATAGCAATGGCATCAAACAATCGTTTTACGATCCCTTAACTAAGAGTAAATGAGATTGCTGATTTGATTTGGTATACCTATGAGTAATTCTTGTGGTTAAAGTTAAATTTTACCATGATCGATACAGTAAAATGCTTCAGATATGTCTGCGTTTATTATATCTACAAGCCTGTGATTTAGTTACAAATTTTCAGTTTGTTGTACAAAATTTATTAAATTGGTCACCGTTGATCTGCGAAGGACAAAGCCACGTTGACATTATAATAATACTGTAATTACGTATGTAGGACCAAATAAACTCACTCATTAACTTTTCATGAACTTCAGAGAAGTTGCTCACAAGAGTGACAGGCCGATAATGTTTAAAAGAGATTTATCTCATTTTTTAAGTACCGGGAAAACTTTTGATAATGCCCAGATAAAAGGAAAAACTTTAGAAGAAAATGACATATTGCAACTACGTGTTCAAGGTTCAGGAAGTTCAGAATTCCATCAGGACCCGATGTTTATTTATTTTTGGAGAATAAATCCGCAGATGAATTGATCAGGTCTCAGGTCTATAAATTTCAATCTCTTTATAGAAAATTATGCTAGGAATCCTCAAAACTTTTTAAATATTATTATAGAGTGTGACCTTACCTGATGGAGAGTTTTTGATGTCGTCCTCGTCCTTGAGCAAATAACTGCCATAAGCTTTGTCCTTGCAGATGATCTTATTGATAATTTTCTTATTATACCAATTGAGTTAGAAGGTATTGATCTGCGAAAGCTTATGTTTACCTACGACGTCATTCAGAATATCTAAGCATAATTACCATTTTTCAATTTATATAAGATGTTTTAACAGGTTACAAATGTCGCTTATTATTATTAAAATGCGGATTCTCGAGATACGACTACAATGTCCAAGCGTGTCTGCGCTGAATTTCAGTCGCTTTAGCAGCGAGTCTGGCCATCCGCGGTGCTCGCTGAATGAGACTTGACGCAGACACGCTTGGACATTTATTGCCGTATCTTAGGAACACCTAAATATTAAATTGGAGATATAAATTGGCTCAAATTGGAGAAGAGTTTCTGCAGATTACGGCTTGTCACTTTCAGTTTGTTTTCTCAAGTATAAAAAGAATCACTGAGTTATTTAGTACGTTTGTGTCGTGCGATCCCTGAGATGAACAAAGTGCATATAATATTTAGGGAAATAAGTAGCTTTAAAGAAGAAAAACAAAAAGGTAAGTTTGAATTATATTACCATAATGAGTTGCGCGCCCAATCAGGCAAACTTTTTGACACACGTTTTTGTAAACATAACCTAAAAAAGCATACAGCAGTTAGTACCGATATTGTGAATTGAACTTTCCCATTATGATAATATTATTCCAACGTTCCTTTTGTTTTTCTTCTTTAAAGCTGCTTCTTTTCCTAAATATTATATGTCCTTTATTAATTATATGAATCTCACGACACAAACATATGAAATAACTCCTCGCGGGACCTCGTCTCGTTGGGGTCTGGCTTTGCGGAAAGTAAGAGGGCGCATTGTGTATGCGCAAATGTCTTATTGAATTTTCAACTACATGTGAATGATTTTTGTTTCAATTCCGTGGATGAACGAGATTTCAACCACAAAAGTGATTGAATTTTCAACATATTTCTAGCAGTGTAATATGAAGTGTATACTCCAACACTCGGACCATCGCATTGATCCTAAGTGTACCTAGTAAACAAGGTTGAATAGATATAACGCGAAGACGAATTCAGGTGAGGTTTGGTGTATTCGATTTGCTGCCATTATCGAATTGGACCTCTCAATTCAATTCTGCAATGCATTAGGCTCTATTCTTTACCGCGGTTCTACTGGGAGCCGATGTCATTTTTTAGATGGCAGTTGCTCCCAGTGGGACCCTGCGGTGGTTGTTAACCTTGAGTTGTTAATTATCATCAAACCCTTTCAGATTCTTTTGAATCCTCCTGGATTTCTATAAATTCTCTCAACTATCTGAAATTCTTGAGTTCTTCTCATTCCTTCCATTATTTGAAATCCCTGGATTTCTATGAATCATCTGAATTTTTTGAATTCGTGAAATTTCTTGAATTCTCAGAATTATTTGAGATACAAGTATTTTAAACTAATTTAAATCTATAAAACTCAATAAATTCACAGAATTCAATAAATTTAGAGTATTAAATAATTTCGGAGATTTGGAGGAATTAAGAGAATACAAGGAATTTAGCTGATTCAAGCAATTATATGGTTTTCGGGAATTTCAATAATGCCACATATCCAAGAAATTAAAAGGTTTTGTAGAATTAAGTGAATTCTTCGAATTCAAGAAATTCAGAGTATCCAAGTAATTAATGGATTACATAGATTATAAGAGATTTCGGAGCATTCGGAGAATTCAAGGAATTCATTTAATTCAAGGAATTCAGCTAACTCAAGGAATTTTTAGGTTTCAAAGCAGTCTGAGATTACCAGGAAATAAGAAAGGTAGAGAAATGTTGAGATTTTCTGGAATTCAGAGAATTCTGGGATGTTCATGAATTCAAAGAATCAAAGGAATTCTAAATATTCGAGGAATTCAGCACATTCAAGGAAGTTGAGGATTACAGGTATTATGCGAGATTTCAGAGCATTTATGGAATTAAGTGAATTCAGATAAATCATGGATTCTAGTGCATTTATAGAATTTAGAGAATCCAGAAATATTTATAATATCCAAGGAATTCGAAGGAATTCAGGAAACTTAAACCAGGATTTTAGGAAATTTAAAGAAATCAAGTATTTCGGAGAATTCACGTATTTCAAAGAATGCAATGCTTTTAGAGAAATCAAGGACTTCAGAGAATTAAATAATAGAATCATATATCATATCATAGAATAGAATCACAAATAAATTTAAAAGATTTCATTCAAGAATGTTGAAAGACCTTAAAAGGATTCAGTGTGAATGAAAAATAATTTCAATAATAATACACTAAAGTATAGAGTATTAATAGCTGAACCTGTCTGCTCATTGTAAAATTAAAACTATTTGAATTGTCTATTACAAATAAAAAATGATTCAAACATGAACAGTAAGATAATGATGGTAAATAACATTTGATTATTGTAGCACTTAGAATTGAGCAATACTTGAAGCTGCGACTTCGATTGTCTTTTATATGCGTTATACAACGATTGAACTGGAATCATCTAGATGAGAAAAACTTTTAAAATTTTGAAAGGAGAAAAATATTCACTATTGTAAAAATTTCGATGGAAGAAGTAAGAAGGTTCCAGATAATGTTTCAGGAATATAGACTAATACTAAACAATTTTAATTTCAATCAGGTCAAAATTAAGCAACTTGAAAGTTTAAGTGTTTGGAATTAATTGAAAAATTAACAAGAGCCTCACAAATGAAATAATATCAGGTATCGAAAACGTGATAAGCAAGAAAGTGAAAACTTAAACATTTTGAAGCTGAAAGTGCAAAGCTTTACAATTTGATGACACTTACCATCAAAATTGAGAAAAACCACGATGGCAAGAAGCAAAGTGCTGATGAGGATCTTCATTTTTTTTAAGTGGATTTCGTAAACACTGACTAGTTACTATCGGTTATTATCACCTCCAACATCTATAGAACAACGAAAATTTCCAATTAGTCGAGACTACGTGGTAGAAAAATTACGATATCTTTTAATCTTAAACAAACTGTTTAAATTAAAAAAAGCATTCAACAGATCTGGTACGCTGCTTTTATGCTGATAAAATGAATATTTTCATATCTAAAATAAAGATTATTATCAGTAAATTCAACCAACCTGGTAAAATTGAAAATTGCCAAGGTCTCGGAACATAGATGGGGAGTTAGATAGGCGCATAAGCGATGATAAGAAGATTATCTGTAAAGCAGGGTCCATTTTCAGATGTATGAATGTATCAAAAAAATCTAAAAGGGCAATACATATTTCTATATTTGTACCCACTGTGCTCTACGGTAGCAAGACATGGACTCGTCAAGAGAAGGATACGAGTAAAATTGACGCCATTGGCATGAAACCTCTGCGCACAATATGCAGGAAGAGACTAATGGACAAAGTGAGAAAGGAAATAATCCTTAGAGAATGTGGTGCAAAAGAGACAATAGTGGACACATTGGAAAGAAATCAGTTAAGATGATTCGGACATGAACAGAGGTAGACCGCAGAAAGTATAGTTAGAATGTGTAAATGAGGCATTAATCCGGAAAGACATAAGAAGCCATAGAAAGCCTATAAATGACCATTAAAGCTGACACGTTCTGTGGAAAGAATTCTTGAGGATTTTATGTCTTTCACGAAGCTTAGACTGTACTGGAAGGTCTCTGTTTACATATTGGAAGAGGTTAAATTGATACTCAGGGGCTATGTTCTGAAAACACAATGTGGCGCAAATTACCCATAAGGAATTTATCTTCTCTTCGCAACATTAAGCAGACCAACCATAAGTCTGTACGGAGATATGTGTTCGCATTTAGGAAAATTATAGATAAAACAGACACGCGCATTTAACGCACGCTCGAGATTCACATTTAAAATGTCGTTTGAATTATCATATACTAAACTACCGTAGACAAAATGGGGCAAGATTAGACTCCTAACGAAAAGTATCCGAATGAAGATAGGTAAAGTGTCCTTATTCCAATATTGTTGTTGTAGAATTCTGTATGTTTTCCCAGAGATGCTCTGTACCTGTCCCTTCCAGGACAACGTACGGTTATGGAAATATTCCAGATCTTTAACCTCTTTCAAAAAACGGATAGTGAGATTCTCGATACAAAGGTGTGGAAATGATGCCAGAGTTTCAAGCGACGGAGATGGCGTAAGTCCAACAATAATTTGCTGAGTTTTGCTCACGTTAAGAGTAAATCCATTCTTCCAGGCCCGGAGGATAAAGCGATCGATATTCTCCTGGACTAGAACAAGTAATTTACTTAGTGAAGAAATTGATCCTGATAAGTGAATTTTGAAATTGTCAACATATTTGTGGTAGCGCTATGCGGGCCGCAGGTCATTCCTGTCCCGATTTCAAAGCTGTAAATCGGTCCGGGAGGGGCCTCGACCCAGGGAGCCAGAAGGCCCGTGTTAGCTAGGCTCTTTCATCCTACTACCATACCGTAATCACACATACCAGGAGAGCCCGTTTATAGGGATCCTTTCATTCATATCTATACGCATGCAGGACGAGGTCCTTTTGACCCCCATGTCCCACACGCTTAAGCCTCCCCACCAGCTACAAGGTGTAACACGAATTTTTTGTAAAATGTTGTAAGCGTCAAGAATTGAAAAATTCTGGTTTAAAATTTTCTACATTATTTTTCGGAATTTTAGAGAATCATTTTTAAATATTCTCTTAAAATTAATTTAGTAAATGAAACATTTAAATTTTATCAGGAATTTTAAGAAAACTTTTTTATTTCCTTGAAATTTTCAAAATTCTCAAGGCAAAATGTTCGGCAAAATTCTCTCCATTATTCTCGTTCATCATAAAAAAAAACTTGATAAAACTTCAGTCTGAAAACCTTAAAACTTAATTCTAAAGCAGAAGAAAATGTCAAAAGTCCGTTTTTATAATATAAAAACCACAAAATTTCACATTTTTGATACTTTCCCCATACATTTGAATAATTTTCGGCCTAAAAGTACAGCCAGCGCCACCCTCGGCCGTACTCCACATTTCCGTCACTTTCATCTTAGAGTGTCACGGGGCTGCTGTCAACCAAGTAGTTGAATTTTTAACCAAAAAGATGAATTTTCAATCAAGAAGATTCATTTGCTACTGGATAAGATGAATTTTTAACAAAATAACTGAATTTTCAACCAAATAGTTCAATTATCAATTGAAAATGATAAATTTCTAAACACAAAAATGAATTTTTGCAAAGTATTTCAACTTTCAATCAAGTAGTTGACTTTTTGACCAAAACAGATTCACTTTTAACGAAATAGTTAAATTTTTAACCAATTGACGTTGAATTTTCAACTAAGAAAGATTTTTTAGTCACGAAAAAAAATAATTTCAACCAAATTGTTGAAGTTTTAAGTTTTAATAAATTTAGAAAAAAAGTGCAAACCGGGTGTTTTTTCCTCCGATAAAAGTGGCGACATGTAATTTTTATATTTTAAAATATTTTGTTTTGACAGGTTAATAAATAATAAAAGATAGAGGCCTCCATCAGCCTTTACCAGTTAATTTGTACAATTAAAGTTTGGGAAATTGATACTTTACCTTTTTGAATGTTTTATTTTAAGATAATGTTTATTTTGAAACCCCTAAAATAAAACCTCTTGAAATCAGATCGTTTCCATTGTTAAACTTGTTCATTATCAATGTCATATTCAACGTCGAACTTGTCAATACCAATATTGGGCTTTACAATTAATATCCTTATCATAGGTTTACAATATCATGATATATTTAATACTGTATAATTTATGATTTCGTATTCAAAAATGGCCAGACAGATTATTTGAAATTTGGTCCTAACTTGTTTCTAGGATGCTAAACAACTGTAATCGAAAACAAAATCCCATCTAAAAATAAGTTGTAGCTAACAGAGGTAAAAATCAGTCAAAATCGGTTCCATTTTTCTTTTTATAATATTATACAAAAATATTATAGGATAGAATATAGATAAAAATTTTAATTCAATATCATGCAAATTGATGAAAATTTTAGGTTCGTACATATATTTTATATCGCATGATATTTCTCATTCCACAATTATTAATCCAAATGCTAGAAGTGTAGATTACAACTTTTTTCAAAAATGTTATTCGATTGAATATTAAATAAAAAATAAATATTATAAACCTGTACAGCCTGTAAAAAACATTTTGCAAATCTTGAGATGAATAACATCCAAGAAATTATTATTACTATTTATTATGTAATCGTATAAAAAATTTTAATTAAGAAACTAAAAATTAATGACACGTTTCTGTTTATTGTCGGAATATATATAGGTCGCGTAATATGAACCACCAGATTGACACAGTATTGTCCTCATGTCTCTCTGGATCTGCAATCTGCATTCTACAGATATCGATTTAGATTTTTTAAATTATAAAGTAAAAACTTAAAATACCTTTTGTCAGTCACATATTGGATTTTCGACAATCTAAGGCCAACCGATCGCATCGAAAAAGACCGGTAAACCTACGCTTACCCACCAGCCACATTTTTTAACTAATTCGATATAACCTTCTTTTTAACGTTAATTTTATCGTAAGCAGTATAATTGCCTTGGTTAGCATTTTCAATACCTGATTCTTATTGTTTATAACTGTTGTTATTAAAAAAAACCCTCAATCGAGGAAAAAAGATTTTTAAAATTTTTGTATTAAGGCCATGTGACGAGTGGGTCACGTGACCGGCTTCCTACCTTACCGACACTTTTTGTTGTTGTAAACTTATTTTCACACGAATAGCTACATCGAGTTGGAAATTTGAGATGATAAATAAGAAGCACTAAGAAACGCAGCTCTAGTCCTAAATTTTTATAATTATGAAAGAAGCAAAAAAAAAATGGTTATTTACAAAAAAAACTTTTTTTATAATTATAATAATTTAGGACCAGAGCCGCGTTTCTTAGTGTGTTAAGGTAGGAAGCCAATCACGTGACCCACTCGTCGCATGGCCTTAATCTATGACACAAAATAAAACTTTTCTTTTTCGTGAAATTTTTTCGTACGACGAATCATTATTTATTCACAGCCTTATAAAAAATATATTTTACGCAAATCTATGCTCCAATACAAGCCACAAGGAATAAAGTTCCGAAAGCGTCGAACCTTAGATTTTTTTAAAACTACGTACACTGATGTATATTGACGCGTTGATTACGAATATGACAGTGAAAATTGGCGCATGATATATGTATTTGTCAACTTGCTCTAATCTCTCATCATTCAGGACAATGTTGCACATTGTTTTCTTACTTTTTTCTTCAAATTCAATTACCTTTTTTTAATTCAGGTTCATTTTGAGGCCCATGTTCTTCATGCTTGTATTAAGTTAATTCAACATTCTTTGCAAGTTCTCAATTAATTCTGCCATGACCACCTTGTCATCTGCGAAAGAAAAACCACGCTCCTTCACTGTTTCGAGATCTACACCTTCTTCATCGAAGAGAGCCATTCTTAGACACTTGTCCATAAATATGATAAATTTTTTCCAATTGTCTGGGACCTCTCCTATCTCGATACATGAATTTATCAATTTGCAGAACCTGTGAGGTACGTACTCATCACCGTATTTAAGCATTTCAGCGCTAAAACCAGCAGCCTTGCCGTTTTTTAAGTTTTTGATTATATCTCTAACCTCAGTGATACAGACTTTCTCAATTGGGTTTTCTACTGCATTATGTTCTATAATTTGAGTAAATATAAATAAGGTTTGCCAAAAACATCTTGTTAGTCTTCATCAAGACTTATGTTAGTGATTTTTTTAAATATCAGCGTTTTGTTAAAAATGGTTAAGAATGATTAGCATTAAATTCCTCATGATTTGAAGTTCCTTCACAAAAATGTTACATTCTGTTGAAAGTACGTTTCCGAAATTGACCACAAATTGTTAAAGCTTGTGATCTTTACAATACTCACTGTGATTTTTTCAACATTCATTTCCGTTAAAAAAACAAAAACAGCTGCTAATGTGAACTGTATGGCATGTTCGCTTGATTTCAATTTATATTATCTCAACTTTGGAAAAGAGAACTTCTTTATAATTGCATATACCATTAGATAGCACTATATTGAAAGGATCTGCAGGTGTTTGTTCGATTTTAATAAGATTTTGTGAAATGGTGATGCTATACAAAAGAAATTTCGGCCGTTAACGATTTTCAAAAATGTTCAAAATTACGGAAGTTACGGAACGTTGAATTTTGGTGTTACTTTTTTTTTGAATTATTAATATTTCTGGAAACGCTGATTGTAATTTGATCAAATTTGGGCATGCTAGAGTTAAAAGTAATATATTTTAGGAATATAACACAATTAATAAAAAAAAGTTTTTTTACTTGAAAAAAAGTAAAAAAAAAATGTTGACTCAATTTTTCGTGAATTACTCCCCTTTTAATTTTTTTAAACTACTGATAGAATAATTTCTTGAAAAATCACCTTTCTTCAAAAAAAAATTCATGGAGACTCTTATAGGTCCCAAGATATCGTCATTTTAGCGAAGCCGTGCGTCGCCTCTCCACTGCGGTGCAGTGCGGTGTCAGTGTCGCGGCCAGCGAGCAGTTGAAACTCTTCTGTTTCAGTATTAACACCACTTTTTCGCGTCCACCTTCATGTTTCTAGAGGCTCCAGATGTTTTGTGATGCTATTTTCTATACTTGACAGCCAGCATCCCAGAACGTAAGGAGTTCCACAGTTAGATTCAAGTTATCAGAGGAAATGACGCCACCACTCATACTTCGTTGTTTCAATCATTTTGAAAAAAAGATCCATAATAAAATAGATATGAAAAAACTCCGTTTTGTTTCTAAATCAATTAGTAAAAAGTTTTCAGTTGGCTCGGACAATTACATTTGTGATACATGCCGCTTGGAAATTCCAAATCATAGATCTGATAGTCAAGTAATGCATATCCAAAGTTCTTCTGATGCAATGGAATTTAAAAAAGTTGAAAACTTACTTGAAACTAGTGATGATTTTACTAAAGAGATTGAATTTTATCTGGCTAAACATCTACTTTCATTTGCTGATTATTTTGATAAAGATTTAGAATGTGACGTTGAAAGAGAAGACAATATTTTTGAGTTTAATGAAATTTTGCAAATCTTAAGAGTTCCATCTATTAGTAAGACTACGGATCTTCGAACACGAACTACAGATAGAAAGAAGGGAGCCGAGATCAAGAAAGCTCTTGACGTTCAATTGAAAAAGGTTTTCAATTGTATTGAAGGTCAATTTAGTAAGAAAGGTATAGAAGAACTTACTAACAAGAGTAAAGACAAATTGGATAAAAAACCAAGTGAATCTTACACCGTTCAACTGTTGACTATGGTACCAAAAGGTTAGGGAATTCACAAGATAGAACCAGAGTTCAAAGTACCATATAGTTTAGCTGGTAAGGCAACACATTCAAGCGAGAGCAACGGTATTGGATCATCACCAAATCCTAGCCCAGGTAGGAATTTGTCGGAAGAAACTGTCAAAATTGTCTGAAATGTTTACTACGAATGCGACGTGAGTCGACAGTGATCAGGGAGTGCGAGTGGAACACATTCCATTTATGTTTGCAAAAGTCATGAAAATACTAAATTATTGATTGATGGAGCAAACTTGAGTGAACTTGCTGCGAATGACGTGAATCTAGAGTGCTTAGATTCATACAAAACCATGTGATCTTTAATGATTTGCGATCCTAAAACACCTTCCTGTTGTTTAGGATCGTGCAAATCTTGCCCAGGTGTGAAATCTTTAATGGATTTTGCTCAGAATCACAAAACTATTATTTAAAATGCAATACAAAGTCATGTGCGAAAGTTATGCGATCATTTCAGAAGATCTTAAGCATGATACTAGTGCAGTTCATCTTTTTATGGAAAAAATTATTGCTGAGTTGAAAAAAATACATTGTTAAAAAAATCATGTATTTCACTGACGGTGCAGCTTTCCAATATAAAAACAAAAGCAACTTCGTCAACCCAGCACATCACAAGCGAGATTTTGGGATTGAAGCTTCCTGGCACGAATAAAATTTTTTCTCTTTATATTTCAGTCTGAAATTTTCAGGAACTGTTCATAGGAAATGCGAACTGTTCGTAAAAAACTTCGAAATTTATCCATACATTTCTCATAGAAATAAGGATGTAATGTTTCGTATCCGAGACCTACACGGAAAAAATTTATCGGTGAGAAAGTCACGAACTTGTAGCTAGGTCTGGGATACGAGATAAAAAAATGAAACATTTCATCCTTATTTCTATGAGAAATGTATGGGTAAATTTCGAAGTTTTTTAGGAGCAGTTCGAATTTCCTACGAACAATTCCTGGAACTTTCAGACTGAAATATAAAGAGGAAAAATTTTATTTGTGCGATTTAATTTATAAATTCACAACTCAGAAGATTCGAACCCTCAAAGACTGTTGACCCACCAGTTTGTAAACGCAAACCAGGAGCGCGTAAACACGCGCAGCCATCTAGGGCCTAGGCCTAGGCTAAACAAAATAGGTATTATAAAACTTCTAGCCACTCATCCGACGAGCTCGAAGCACACATACAAGCGCACACACGCACCGCGCCTTTGGGCGAGCGTGCGTGCGGGCCACGTACAGGCGAACCTACTTTCCGGTTCCCAGATTTGTCGGGCAAGCTCGTGAGTGCTCTGAGAATCTAAATAATATTGATAATTCGGAAGAATTTATTGTTATATCATGTTATTATTTTACGTTGAAAATTGGTCATTTTAATTCTTTTAAATCATATTTTAAACATGATTCGGAATTTTTAACCATTATAGGTTATGTTGAGGCTTTATACAGGAAATACGTACTTTCATAGGAAAAAATCATTAAATTTAAAAAACGTTCATCGTTATAGATTTCAAAGAGGATTTACAATTTTGGAACAATTTGAGGTTATGTTAACGATTTTCACCCAAAATCGGTTATTTTGAACCAAAATATTCAAATTCCAAAGAATATGTATGATCTGGAAGAATTTTTAGTTATGTTATTTTAGTATTTTTCATCGGAAATTGGTAATTTTAATTGTGAAAAATTATATTTAAAAGAAAATGCACTATTTTTCCACAATTATAGGTTATGTTGGCATTTTACACAGTAAATCAGTATTCTTATAGAAAACAAATCCTCAAACTTGAAAGAAAGTTAATAGTTATAGATTTTAAAGGAGATGTATAATGTTAAGACAATTTAAGGTTATGTCAACAATTTTCACCCTCGATCGGTTATTTAAACAAAAATATTTAAATTTAAAAGAATATGTATGAGGAAGAATTTTTTGTTATGTTATTTTAGCATTTTTCATCGGAAATTGGTAATTTTAATTTAAGAAAATTATATTTCAAGGAAATTTGACAATTTTTGGACAATTATAGGTTATGTTGACACTTTACACATGAAATCAGTATTCTTATAGGGGAAAATCATAAAATTTGAAAGAAGGATTAATCGTTATAGATTTTTAAAAATATGTATAATATTACGACAATTTTAGGTTATGTTAACGATTTTCACCCTAAATCAGTTATTTTAAACAAAAATATTTAAATTTCAAAGGATATGTATGATTTGGAAGAATTTTTTGTCATGTTATTTTAGTATTTTTCGTCGGAAATTGGTAATTTTATATTTTGAAATTATATTTCAAGGAAAATTCACCATTTTTCGACAATTATAGGTTATGTTGGCATTTTACACAAGAAAGCAGTATTCTTATAGAAAAAAAATATCTTCGAAAGAACGTTAATAGTTATAGATTTTAAAGAAGATTTAGAATGTGAAAACAATTTAAGGTTATGTTAACGATTTTCATTCGAAATCGGTTATTTTAAGCAAAAATATTCAAATTTCAAATAATATTGATAATTCGGAAGAATTTTTTGTCCAGTTATTGTTTTTTGTCGAAAATTGGTCATTTTAATGTTTTCAAATTATATTTTAAACCAGATTCGCAATTTTGGACAATTATAGGTTATGTTTATGCTTTATACAGGAAATCCGTACTTTTATAGGAAAAAATCATTAAATTAAAAAAAAAGTTAATCGTTATAGATTTCAAAGAGGATTCACGATTTTGGAACAATTTAAGGTTATGTTAACGATTTTCACCCAAAATCGATTATTTTAAACAAAAATTATTTAAATTTTCAGGAATATGTATGATTCAAAAGCATTGTTTGTCATGTTAGTATTTTTCATCGGAAATTGGTAATCTTGATTTAAAAAAATTATATTTCACGGAAATTTCACAATTTTTAACAATTATAGGTTATGTTGAAATTTTACACAAAAAATCAGTATTCTTATAGAAAAAAATCATCAAATTAAAAAAAAAGGGTAATAGCTACAGATTATAATGAAGATTTAGAATGTTGAAACAATTTAAGGTTATGTTAACGATTTTCACTCGGATTCGTTTATTTTAAACAAATATATTTAAATTTCAAATAATATTGATAATTCGGAAGAATTTATTGTTATATCATGTTATTATTTTACGTTGAAAATTGGTCATTTTAATTTTTTCAAATTATATTTTAAACAAGGTTCGCAATTTCTAACAATTATAGGTTATGTTGGGATTTTACACAGGAAATCAGTATTTTTATAGGAAAAAATTATTAAATTTAAAAAAAGGGTATCTTTGCAGATTTCAAAGGGGATTTAAAATTTTTGAACAATTTAAGGTTATGTCAACGATTTTCACTGGAAATCGTTTTTTTTTTTTAACAAAAATATTTAATCTTCAAAAAAAAAAAAAATAATTTTTTTCTCAACAAAGTAGGTCAACTTTCAAAAAAGCAGTTTAATTTTCAACAACAAAAAGATATATTCCCAGCCAATTAGTTGAATTTTTAACTAAAAAAGGTCAATTGAAAAAAATGGATTATTTACATTTTTAAATTGAAAATTAATTTTTTACAAAAAAAAAACACGATATTTCAACCAAAAGGATAAATCTTCAAGCAAAAATCTTAATTTTTTACAAAAAAAAAAAACGATCTTTCAACAAAATACATGAATTTTCAACAAAAGAGGACACATTTTTACGAAAAATAAAATAGTTGAATTTTCAGTTAAAAAAATTAATTCACAACGAAAAAAACTAATTTTTAATAATAAATTTAAATTTTCTACCAGAGAAATGAATTTTCTACAAAAATAGTTGCATTTTCAACCCAAAAAGACGAATTTTCAACAAAAAAATTGCCTTTCAACAAAAATGTTGAATTTTCTATAAAGTAGAATAATTTTTTTACAAATCGTTGAATTTTCAACCAAAAATATAAATTTTCAACAAAGAAGGTTAATTCACCATAAAAATCGACGAATTTTTTTTAAAAAATAAATTAATTTTTAACCAAAACAGATTAATGTTTAACCAATAATTTAATAGTTAAATCTTCAGCTAGGAAAATTAATTTTCCACAAAATAGTTTCTCGGACTACCTAAATTACTTGGAATTATCTGGATTACGAGTGGATTATGGCGGATTGTAGGTGGATTCCTCTGGATTAAAAGTGGATTACTTTGGCTATCTGAATTACTCTGAATGGTCTAGATTACAAGTGGATTACTCCGGAAAAAAGTGGATTAACGCAACTTACAAGTGGATTACTCCAGATTAAAAGTGGATTACTCCGGAAATATAGAAATTTTTTTTAATTACTCGAATTACACATAAATTAAAATTGGATCAAGTAGATTACCTGAATTACTCTGAATTGTCTAGACTACAAGTGGATTAACCGCATTGAAACTGGATTACAAGTGGATTACTCCATACTAAAAGTCGATTACGGTGGAATACTGAAATAGGAATTACTGCTCTTGAAATCTTCAAAATTCTCAAGGCAAAATGTTCGGTGAAATTTTCGGCAAAATTCTCTCCATTATTCTCGTTCATCACAAAAAAAAAATTATAAAATTTCAGTCTATAAGCCTTAAAACTTAATTCCGAAGCAAAATTTGTTTTTGAAAAGTCCGTTTTTGTAATATAAAAAGCACAAAATTTCACATTTTTGACACTTTACTTACCCATGCATTTGAATAATTAAGTGGCTGGAATCGCTAGATTTTTGTAATTCTTTTCTTTGTAATTATTATTTATTATTATCTTATAATGATACATGAAGGCCATTTGAAGACATTTATAGATTCAGATACAAATATGTGAACAATTTTCATTGAAAAATGTAAAATTCACAATTTAAGACAATTTGAATTTTCCCGCGAAGAATTACGTCACGGAGGTATAGCCAATCGATGTTCTTAACGGAAAATGCGGCTAGCAGGCTCAATATTCAAACTTTATTTATCCAAAAAATATGTTTCTTGGTCAATAAAAAATTTTTCCTTCTTGAAATGTGCTAATGAGTTACTAAAGAATCAAAATACCTTTCCATCTTATTTCTTCCAATATCCCTATTAATAGAAAAACTACAAGTATTACTTGCAAATTGAATAAAAAATTATTTAAATATAGCAGCATACATGGAAAACAGAAATGTGAAAAATAGTTTTTTGAAATCCTTAAAAATATTAAAATGAATGATTTTATTATGCAAGCAAAGCATCTGAATATAGACTTTAGATTATACTTTAGTTCAGACTAACTTATTTTCGTTGAAAGTTAATTATTTTTAATGGAAAAGTCTACTATTATATTTTTGGATCAGAATTTATCTCTTTTGGTTAGAAATTCAATTCTACTATTAGGTTGGAGATTTAACAATTTTATTACAAAATTGGTGTATTTTTTGTTGTTGAAAATTGATTTTTTTAACTGAAAAATAAAATTCTATTTGTGGTAGAAAATTGATCATTAATAATTAAAAACTTAACTATTAACATTTTCACTGGCAATTCATCTTTTTGGGTTGAAAGTTGAACTACTTGTTAAACATTCATCTATTGGATTGAAGATTAAACCATTTTGTTGAAAATTCGTTCTTTTTTGGTTGAAAATTTACCTTTTTTAACTGAAAAGATAACAATTCCATTATTTGTTTAAAATTTATCGTTTTCAGTTGAAAATTCAACAGTGTAGTTGGAAATTCACGTGATTTGTTGTAAATTCGTATTCTCTGGCAGAAAATTAATCTTCTTGATTGGAAATTTAACTGGTTCGTTGTGAGTTCAACTGCTTCGTTGAAAGTTAAACTACTTCGTTGAAATTTGAACTGGTTTGGTAAAAATTTTATTTTTTTATTTTAATATCTATGTTTTTATTGAAAACTTAACTACTTTGTTGAAATTTCGTTTTTTTCTTTGTTAAAAATCAATCTTTGTATTGAAAACATAATTTATCCATTTATGTTTGAAAATTGATAATTTATTGTTTAAAATTCACCTATTTGGCTTGAAAATTCAACATTTTTATTGAAAAATCGTATTTTTTGCTTGAAAATTCAACTATTTGATTGAAAATTAACTTTTCGTTTGAAAATTCATAATTTTCTAGAGAATTCGCCTTGTTTGACAATTCAATAATTTGGTTGAAATCTCTTTTCTTTCTTGGCTGAAAAATCTTTACTGGTTAAAACTTCAGCACTTTTGTTGAAATTTTTATTAATTTTTTTTTCTCGAAAATTCATCTATTTTGGCGGAAACTTAATCATTTTTGGTTGAAAATACAACTTCTCTCTTTAAAATTAACCGCTTTTAGTTGAGGACTCAACTATTTTGATGGAAATTCGTCTTTTTTAGTTGAATTCCACTATTTTTGAGAAAAAAGTTCAATCTTTTTTAGTTGACATATCAGCGATTACATTTTTTGTTGAAAATCCATCTCTTTGTTTAAATTCGACTGTTTTTGACTTGAAATTTAAATCTTTTTGCATTCAAATATCAGCTGTTATATTTTTTTTAGATTTAAAGTTTTTTTGATTGAAAATTCAACCACTTTGTGACGATTCATCATTTTAGTTGAAAATCCAACTATTTTGTTTGAAGTGTGATTAAATTGTTAACTATTTAATGGATTCGTAGAAAATGTATAGATTTTGTTGAAAATTGAACTGTTAGTTTTAGCAGTCTTCCTTTTGGGTTGAAAATAAAAATTTCTTCTGAAAAAATCGTTTTTTTTTGCTTAAAAACTTAACTATTGGATTGTAAATGCAACTGTTTGGTAGATAGTTAATATTGTTCTTGCTGGAAATTTATCTTTGTGGGTTGAAAATTCAACTACTTTGTTGAAAATTCGTCTTCTTTGGTCGAATTCCGCTGTTTTTGAATTAAGATTGAAATAATTTTTATTTGAAATATCAATTATTACATTTTTTGTTGAGAAAAAAACTTTTTGAATAAATTTTACTGTTTTTGATATACAATTGAAATCTTTTCTTCTTCAAAATATCAACTATTTTTGTTGTTGTTGAGAATTACATTTTTTATTGACAATTCAACTACATTGTGACGATTCATCATTTCAGTTAAAAATTCAACTGCTGTGTTTAAGAATGAAATAATTTGTTAAAAAATCAAATATTTTGTTTCAGATAAAATCATTTTGTTCAAATTTAACTGTTTTGTTGAACTTTTGTCTTTTTGGTTAGAAAATTCGTCCTTTTGCATTAAAAATTCAACATTCTTCTAAAAAATTCGGCTCTTTGGCATAATCCAATAATTAATTGGAAAATGCAATTTTTTTGGGTCAAAATTGAATCTTTCTTGTTTAAAAATTCGGCCAAGTGGTTGATAATAATTAATTTTGTTTTTTTCTGAAAATGTAACAATTAGGTTGAAAATTCATTTTTGTAGGTCGGAAATTCAACTATTTTGTTGAAAATTCATCCCTTTTGCTTTAATATTCAACTATTTAGTTGTAAATTTAAGTAGTATGTTAAAAATTCATCTCTTTTGCTCTAAAGTTTAACTATTAATTGTAAATACGGTACCTACCCGAGTAAAAATTCTTCGACTTGGTGTCAACTTGAATTGCCCCCAATCAAGACATGCTGAAGTCGAAAAGTTCGACTCCAGCATGTCTCCTTATTGAGACGGAGCCAGGAACCTGCTGTAATAATATTAAATTGATAGATTGAATATTCAGTTTATATGTTTCTAATGAGATAGATATACGATGATATTATTATATTTACCAATAGAGTTGAGGAGCACCGCCAATAAAAGGAGCAAGGTAGAATAAATCCACTTTTTTCCAACTTAGGAAAACGGATGACTTTATGAATGAATAATTCGGTTAACAGCGTAATCATCAATGTCGTGCTTTATTACAGCATATAATATGTTCTGGATTCCTTATCTCATTAATTATCTCCTTGCAAGATGTTTATCATTAATTGGCTCATGGAACCAGCGAATGTTATCGACATCGTTATAAGAAACCTAAAATTTTCTTGAAGACAAAATTAAAACACACACATTTTTTTCTTAATATTTGAAAATTCGTTAATATTGAATTGCTTCTTCCCTGATTGTTCGTTTAGAAAATCCTAGTTTTTGAATGTTTCAGTTCAATCTTGTTCGTTAAAGAATTTTCAAGAAGAAATGTTTTTAGGTCAAGCATGAACAAATTTATAACTTAGTATTTAAAAAATATGACTACCAAAATTTCACTTTCAGCAGTTCTTAAGAAACAAAGTCCAATAAGACATGCGCTATGTCGAACAAACAAAAAAACAATTTTTATTCATACTTCACCAGCTAGAATTTATTTCTTAGTAAATTCTTCAACTTGCTTTAAAATTCTTCTGAAATCTTCATATGTGGGCGTCCGCATGAAAAGGACCCTTATAGCTGGTATAGAGTTGCACATAGTGTCATCTAGCCGGATAAATTCCCAACACTTTAGGTCCACTCAAATCCCTGGGGTTGAAGAACGAGGCGCTGGAGCATTTTTGAAGTTAAAACCTAGAAAGAAAACACTTTTCAAGAAAAACGCATCTCAAGTTAGAGTGTGGTATCAGCGCTTGAAATGAGTACAGTACCGGCCATTAAACCGGCCATTAAAGAAAAGGTGCTGAGAGCATGCAATTTACAAATATCAAATTTCCAATACGTTTTCGGACCAGCCTTATGCACATTCAGGATTATTATTTCAAATTTGAATTGTGAAAATTTGAAAAATGATACAAATTACTATTAGGTAGCTTTCATATCCAACGTATTTTTCAAAACTAAACAAGTGAGATCTCTGTATGAAAAAACATTCAGTTCAATTTTCATAGTTCAAAACTGAAGAACCTATAAATTGTGAACAGTCATAGTTTAAACAGTCTAAACTTGTTAAAAATTATATGATTTTTAAATAGAAACGTAAGAAATTCAAAATATCCAGACTTAATTTATTTTCAGATTTTACATCACGCTTTTCAAAATTCAATCATTTTATTCTAAGCTACAAAATCAATAACTTTAAATCCAGTGATAAAGGATTTTCATGCATGAGAAACAACTTTATGTTGGAAAAAATTTTGTAAGGTCTCCAACCGACATAATATGCTAATTATTTTTTATTATATATCATAACATTTTAATTCATTTACTTATTCAGTCAATCATCTTTTTTTCGCTCTCTTTCAGCCTGTTTTTTGTGATTATTAATTTTGAACTTCAGATTATAAAATTCGTGAATCTTAAAAATCATGGTTGCACTATTTGGAAATTACGTAATTCTAATTTGACGTTATAGTTTTAAATTCGCAATTCCAATTTGAAGTAAGTTTTGAGACCACTTAATTTAAGTTTTATTGTTACAAAAGCTTGAATTCGGAAATATTTTGTATGAAATTTCCTATATTTGGGGTTTCCAATTTAATATTTCGCAATGTTGAAGTTTCAAATCGAAATTTCAAACATGTTACTGAAACTTCACGTTTAAGTCTTTCAAAATACAAAATTACAGATTTATTTGGCTCGTTTTGAAGTTGTCCTATTTCAAAAATTTTATTCTGGAATCATTTAGCTTCCAAATTCTTCAATTTAAAAAGAAACTGTATAATTCGAAACGCTTCTAACATGATTTTAGTCTGAAACTTTTCAATTCCAAATACTTCTGATTTCAAATTTTTCGACATGAAACACCTCTAAATTCGAAATATTCTATTTCAAATAATTTTGTTTAGAATTCATTCAAGTATTATTCTTGTCAGGCAAGTCAAAATATTGCCGTTTTCAATATTTTAACTGATTTGAAATTGTTTCATTTGGAACTTTTTTAATTCAAAAGCATTCAATATTCATGTGATATTTCAAACGTTGAATATGCTATTTTTATTGAAAACACTTCGAATTTAAAACCATTAGTTATGTTTTTCAACTCTTTTCGAACCCTTAATATTCAAAAATTTGTTTATCAACAGTTTTTTAAATTTTTATATTTTTAGTTTTAGAAAATAAAACTTCAGGAAAGTTAATGGACGTTTCCTGCGCGTGAATTTATTGCTAATTAACTATGATAATCTACGACATTATTGATTAATTGTCTCTATATTAAAGCTACTATGTTTCCGCTTGCGCCTCTTATGTTTTTGTCAATGTTGTAAAAGAGAATGAAGGAATCAATTATGACTAAATGAATCAATTATGACTCAATGAATCAATAAATGAGTGGAATAATTAATTAAAAAGTAGCTTATTATATGCAATAAAAATGATCCTTTTTTGTTGCAAACTAATGCAGTTACATAAAGGGGAATTAATACAGGGTTATCATTATGAATCTATGATAATATTTATTTACTAAAAAATATTTTCGTAAGGGAATAAAAAGCATCTTTATCTTATTCATTTCTTTATGATGTTATGGTAATTAACCATAACATCATGGTAGTTGATAAGTAAATATGTTATTTGCAAATTAATCAATGCTTTTGATTGATTTGAAAATAAGGTCTTTATTTACATTATTTGCTTATGAAAAGAACTAGCTTAGAAATATTGATAATGTATTAGACTTGAGAACGATAACTTATGGATTTTTTAAAATTGTTCTTCATCGAAGACTTACTTGCAACATTATGATCCGACATTGGATCACAGCAAATATTGTATTAATTAGACATAAAAGTCAGTTTTAATAGACCAATCTGCTTCACAGCCAGGCTACTCTCCTTCAGTTAGTATGAACCTTTTCGGAAGATACACATACTGGTTACTTTCACTTACATGGTCCTGTTTCTGAAATAACATAAATAAGAAACTTTGAAGATATTTTGAAAGAATAATAAAATTCCAGAATTGGAAAATTCAGGAATAATAAAATTCCCGACAGTTTGGTTTATAATATTATCGAATTTAAAAATCCCGAATAATAGAATTACCGACATTTTGTAATATTGCCAAATTTGAAAATTCCCGAATAATAAAATTCACCACAGAAAATGACCGAATTATAAAATATCAGAACTAGAAAAATCCCAAATTTAAACAATTAAGATTTTGTTTAATAAATATTATTTATTTAGTAAAAATACAATAATCAAATATTTCTATAAAAAATTATTTATTATGTTTAAAGTTTCTAAATTTATTGCTTCAACTTAAAATAATTGAACAAAATGTTCAGCCAGAAATATATTTTTTTTTCAATAATTGTTATTTTTAATTCAAACAGTAATTTTCAAAACTTTAGATATTAAAAACAACTTTTTAAAATAAAAATAGTGGATTATTATATTTTTAATAAATAAATAATATTTATTTAAAAACTGGTTAATTGTTCATATTCGGGAATGTTAAAATTCGGATATTTTATAATTCGGCAATTTTCTGACGGGAATTTTCCAATTCGGGAATTTTATTTTTCGGGATTTTTCAGTCGCCCCCAATTTTCTGTTGGGAATTTTATTATTCGGAAATGTTAGTGTCAGGAATTTTATTTTCCGGGATTTTCAGTCCCTGTTTTATACCAAATATAGATTTAATTTAAATTTAATTATTATTACTATAATTAATTTAATTTAAAATAATGAAATTGACGTTATAATGAGTTACTACCATATAAAATCATATACCACATTATTTTCATTATAATTGAAAACAAAAAATTAATTTAAGTAATTTAAAGAAATTTTAAGTTTTTCGTTTATAAACGTTGCGAAGGTTGCGAACGACAGTTGACATGTGCAACAATATTTTCTTGCTAAAAGTCCAGCCGGCCTCGGACGCGGATAAACCGGCCTGGCCGCCGAAAACCGGTCATCTGGCAACCCTAGTATTTTTACGTAATAATTGTTACAATTCAAGGAAAAAATTCTTCTTGAAAAAGGTAAAACTTCACAAACCTTTTGTCCTTTTGAAGTATGATTTCTAATCGTGGATTTGATTCTTAGCCAGCAAAAAGATCGAGAATAAGACCATATACGTATAACCTGCTAATTATTATTACACTTTCTATAATAAAATAAAAGCTCACTCTATGAAAGCAATCCACTGTTCCCCGAAGAACAATAAATTCAAGTTAAAAAGCGAGAATGTGTAAAAACACAGCAATCAACAGTATGGAAATGGAAAATACAAAACATTGTTAGAAAACACAAATATGGAGAAAAATTATATGATTGAGCATGAATGAGTGGGGGGAGGGGCGAACGAAAGCGCCTACTCAGTTTGGAAAGCGGGAATTTTAAATCTTCAGACGACTCAGAATAAAATAAAAATTATTAAAAGATATGTACTTACTTCAAGACAGCATTATGAAATAAATTCCGACATCTTTCATAAATAAATAATTATAGCCTTTGTTAAAGTGAAACAGATTGATTACTTTTTTGCATTATATAATGCAAAGAAGTTAATTAATAAAATTAAAAAAAGGGTAATAATTACATTCAACGGATTTGTTAAGTTTCGAAACTTTCTCAAATTTGGTTGTAGTTTTACAGTAAATAATTCCATTGCAGGATGAATAATAAGGATTAAAATATAAAAATATACAGTTTTTAATTTTTCAGCACATAGAATAATTTAAATCTCTGTAATAAATTATTAATTGATATCTTCGATACATATTTTCGCAGATAAAATTGAGCTATTTTTATTACTAGCTTTTTTAGTAATGCGGTTACATCAAATTTTGTTACTAAATCAGGGAAAAGTCAGGACATTTTTTTGGTCGGAGAAAGTTAAGGAAAAGTCAGGGATTTAAAAAAATGGTAAAAGTCAGGGAATTGCGGTATAAATTTAATTTAAAATTATTTTATTCTATTTATGAAAGATTCTATATTAAAATTATTACAAGATTAGAATTCTGGTCTTAGTTACATTTTTTTAATTCACCTTTTTTTCAATTCAACAAGTCATCTTTTTGTCTTAAAAATTCAACTATTTGGTAAAAAATTCAACTATTTTGTTGAAAAATCGTCTCATTTGATTGAAAGTTGAAATATTTAGTTTCAAATGCAACTGTTTGGTTGAAAAGTTAATTTATTGTTGTTGAAAATTCCACTATTTGGCTGAAAATTCATCTTTTTTGGTTCAAAAGTATATTTTTTGTTAAAAATTTTACTTTTTAGGTTGATAAATTAAATATCTTCTAAAAAATTTGTCTTTTTGGCTTAAAAAATCAACTATTTGGTTGAAATGCAACTATGTTTGGTTGTAGTTTAGAATCTTTTTTGTCTGAACATTCAAACATTGAAAAATTCATCTTTGTAGGTTAAAAATTCAAATATTTGGTTGAAACTTCAACTAAAAAAAAAAGAGATATTTATTATTGAAAATTATACTTTTCGGATTGCTAATTCAACTGCCTTCTAAAAAATTGGTCTTTTTGGCTTGAAAATTCAACTAGGTATTTGGTTGAAAATTATTTTTTGTTTTTAAATTCCACTATTTGGTTGAAAATTCATCTTTCTTGGTTGAAAGTTATCTTATTTGTTGAAAATTATATTTCTGTTGGTAATTCTACTTTTCAGATTACTAATTGAACTGAATTCTAAAATATTTGTATTTTTGGTTTTATAGTTAAACTGATTATTTGTAAATGGAACTGTTTGGTTGAATTTTTTTTAATGAAAATTAAATTTCTGCAGACAATTTTACTTTTCAGATTGTTAATTCAACTCTCTTCTAAGAAATTCGTCTTTTTGGTTTGCAAATTCAACTATTTTTTGTTAAAATTTGTTGTTTTAAATTCTTTAATTATATATACTTTTTAACTCCACTTTTTAGATCGTTAATTCAACTGTATTCTGAAAAAATCGGGGTTTGACTTGAAAATTCAACTATTGGTTGAAAATGCAACTGTTTTTGGTTGAAAACTATTTTTTTTTTAGAATTCTACTATTTGGTTGAAAATTATCTTTTTTATTGAAAATTCTACTTTTCAGATTGTTAATTTAACTGTTTTCTAAAAAAAATCGTGTTTTTGGCTTGAAAATTCAACTATTGATTGCAATTCTACTCCTTGGCTGAAATTTGAACAACTTTCTTAACAGTTCATTTTTTTTTTTGAAGATTCATAATTTTTGTTGAAAATTGTTTTTTTTTTGTTTAAAATTATTTTTGTAAACTGAAAATTTAACTATTTGGTTGAAAAGGCAACTAATTAGTAGTAAATTAAAATTTCTGTTAAAAATTCATATTGTCGGTTTGAAAATTCAATGTTTGATAGAAATTTCATCTTTTTGGCTTGAAAATTCCACAATTCGTTATAAAATTCTACTATTTGGTCTACTATTTCAACTTTTTAAGTTTATAAATTCTACTATTTGTTTCAAAATTTTTATAAACGAAAAAGAGACAAACTAAAAGTTAATCAAATAATAAATCTTTTTTGGTTTAAGCATTAACTATTACATTTTTTTGTGAAAATTAGTATTTTCAGGTTAAAAATTCAACAGTTTCGTAAAGAATTCATCTCTTTGGCTTGAAAACATACTATAAGATTTTTGGTTAAAAATTGATCTTTTTTTTAGTTAAATTTTTTTTTATTGAAGGGGCATAATTTTAGATAAAAATTCAAAAAAATTTGTTTGAAAATTCATTTTTTTGGGTTGAAAGTGATTTTTTTTTTTAATTAAAAATGTAGCTATTTCATTTTTGCTATATAATTGATATTTTTCAGTTGAAAATTCATTTATTTGGTTGAAAATTTATCTTTTTTAGTCGAAAATCAAATTATTTCGGTAGACGATGCATGCATATTTTTGGTTTGTGGATTCGCCTTTTTTTCAAAAATTCATCTTTATGACTTAAAAACTCAAAATTTTAAATGAGATTTGTTTTCTTTATTGATCAAAAAATCTTTCTCAACTAAAAGTATAATCGTCAAGAAGGAGGAACTGAAAAAAAATACAAGGAAAATAAATTACATACTAACAAGAATATTATATCAGGATAGCCCCAAACTTTATTTTTAAAATTCTCTAATTTTACTCCAACCAATTTTTTCATTTTCAAAATTTAAACTCGTGAAATCACGTAGAAGAACAGCGTCCTCAGAAATTAAAATATTAAAATTATTATCATTGTATAAAATCTTTGATAGAAAATAAAATGAAAATTGTTTTCAAACAATTTTTCGTTCAACTGCTTAATAATTTACATGTATAAAATGCAAGGTATTAACACTTTTCAATTGAACAATTTTAAATCTGATCAAATGAAAGTGTTATCATTTTCAATTCGCTGCAGTGAACAATGAATCAACAAATTCTTAAATTTTTTAAATGATATCATTTTAAGCTAGAAACATTAACTTGTTGAATGAAAAGTTAAATTATTTTAATTTTAAGTAGCTTTAAATCAATAATTGATCAATTTCTTTTTCTTATTCCAAATACTTTTAGTCATTTTCTTTAAATTATTTTTTTGAAATAAAAAATTATACAAAGTCTTCTGAAAGATATAAATAAAAAATGTTTATTATCCTAAAATCTTTCGAAAAGCTTAGATAGTTTTTAAACTCTATTTTAAAATCTTCGAAAAACTACACTTCGTTTTAAATGTTTTGAAACATTTTTAAGACTTCTAAATATTTTTTTCAATTATTCAAATTTTCAGGAAATTTTTTTTCAAAACCTGCAAAATTATAAAAAAAAAGTCAAAATAGACGCCGAGCGCCTATAAGGGAAATTTTTTGGGAAAAGGTGTTCGAAAGAAATGTTATCAAATGAAAATTATGTAAAAAAAGTAATGAAAAAATTTTTCGAAATCAATTATTTTTTTAAATTGCAAAAAAAAATTTCTATCATTTTTCAAAACTATTTTCTTTGAAAAAAAATTAATTAAGTCGTTCGAACATTCCCATCACAAATTTTCCCTTACCTACTACACCTATTTTCTCCTCCCCCAGATTTTTTTTGACAATTCTGGAAATCTTTGAAAATCTTTTTAAATATTCCCCTAAAATTAATTTTTCAAAATAGAAAGTCCTTTTCAATTTTTCTAGTAATCGTAAGAAGTTTTCTAAAACCTTTCACAATTCTTAAAAAGCTTCTAAATGTTTTGTTCTAAACCTGAAGAAATGTACACTTTTTAAAAATTATTTAAAATCATTTCAAGATTTACATTAATTCTCAATCTTTTCAAAACTTCTCTTACAAAAAAAAATCTCTTGAAATAAGTCTATTCTTTCTAAATTACTAGGTGTTAAATTGCTATTTATACATCAATATTTAACAATGTCAGTTAAAAATTAAAATTGTTCAAAATAAAAAGTCTTTTTCAATTTTCCTAGGAATCGTAAAAAAAATTGTATTCTTATAAAACCTTTCACAATTCTTAAAAAGCTTGCAAATTTTTTGTTCCAAACCTAACAAAATTTACATTTTTTTAATTATTTGAAATCATTTCAAAATTTACATTAATTTTGAATCTTTCAAAACTTCTTAAAAAAAATCTCTTGATATTACTCGATTTTTTCGTAATCACTAAATGTTCAATTGCTATTTATACATCAAAATGTTGCAATGTCACTTACAAATTAAAAATTTTCAAAATGAAAAGACCTTTTCAATTTTCCTAGGAATAGTAAGAAATTTTTTTTATTCTTATTCAACCTTTTACAATTCTTATAAAGGTTTTATATTTTTTGTTCCAAATCTTAAAAAGTGTACATTTTTAAAAATTATTTGAAATCATTTCAAGATTTACATTAATTTTGAATCTTTTCAACACTTCTCTTTAAAAAAAAGATCTGTTGCAATTACTTGTTTTTTTCTGAATTACTAATCGTTAAGTTGATATTTTTGCTTCAGAATTTAAATATGTCACTTACAAATTAAAAATTTTTAAAATTAATCAATTGAAATTGTAACATTCAAAGTTTTTAGTTCTTTGAAATGTTGATGATTCAAGACTTTCTATATCAAAATGTCCAGTTTTAAATATTTGATTTATAATTACTCGTTTTACACGAACAGTAAAATATTTCTACGAATTAAATAATTGTTCTTTTTTCTAGTTAACATTTTTTAAATTTTAATAAGTGAAAAATGGAATATTTTAGACTGGAACAGTATTTGAATAGAATTTAAAATTGAATCATTTGGACGTTTACGTTTGTTTAACTACTAAGGCTTTCGAATTGCAACAGTTCAATGTTTAAAGATAAAATCTGTAAACTCTTTAACTCAACATTTCTCTTTACAATTAGCCATAGAATACGAATTAAATATTACTTTTTGCAATTATTTCTCTCCCTTGACGACTGGAAAATCTTCTTAAGTTGAAAATTAAAATCATGTCGAAAAGTAGTTTTTTTGGGGGGTAAATTCAATTGTTTCTGATTAAAAATTAATTTTTTGTTTGAGATAACAACTACTAGATTTTTCTTTTAAAATTCATCTTTTTTGGAATACAAATTTAATTCTGTGAGTTGAAAGTCAAACTCTTTTGTTGAACATTAATTTTTGTTGGTTCAAGATTCATCATTTCAATAAAAAATTTATCTCTTTGGTTGAAAAGTGAACTGTTTTGTTAAAAATTCGTTTTTTCTTTGATAGAAAATTGATTTATTTTTAAACTGAAAATGTAATTATTCCAAATTAATATTCTAACATTGTAGTTAAAAATTCTTCTCTTTATTGAACATAATACAAATTTTTTAATTGAATCATCCAATTTCAGGTTGAAAAATGACAATTTTTGGTTGAAAATTAAACTATTTCAGTCAATGATACTCGTTTTAGTTGAAAATTTATAAGCTTGGTTGAAAATTAATTTTTTAAAGCGAAAATTGAAACTAAAAAATTCAATTTTTCTGTTGAAATCTGATATTTTTTTGTTAAAAAATCAAATATTTCGTCAAAAATTCATGTATTTTGTTAGAAAATGGTCTTTTTTGGTAGAAAATTAATATTTTTGGTTGAAAATTCTAATTCAAGATTTAGTTGAAAATCCATGAGCCTGGTTAAAAATTAATTTTTTGAACTGAAAACTAAACTATTTCATTTTTGGTTACAAAGTGATCTTTTTATTGCAAAGTCAACTATTTGGTTACATTTTTTTTTGACAATTCAACTATTTTGGTTTGAGATTCATGTATTTTGTTGACAAATCGTATTTTTGGTAGAAAATTGATCTTTTTGGTTGAAAATTCTAATTCAAGATTCAGTTGAAAATCCATGAGACTGGTTAACAATTGATTTTTTCAACTGAAAATCAAACTATTTTATTTTTGGTTGAAAAGTAACCTTTTTAGTTAAAATTTCAACTATTTCATTGAAAATTGTTGTATTTTGTTCAAAAATAATTTTTTGATAGGAAATTAATCTTCTTGTTTGAAAATTCATTTTTTTTTGTTGAAAATTCAAGTATTTCAGTTGAATATTCATAATTTTAGTTAAAAATTCATCTTTTTGGTCAAAAATGAGACCACTTTGTTAAAAGTTGAAATTTTTGGTTAAAAATTCATCTTTTTGTTGCAAAATTCAACTATTTGGTTGAATTTTTTTAATTCGACTGTTTTGATGGAAATTCATGTATTTTGTTAACAAATCGTATTTTTGGTATAAAATTAATCTTTTTAGTTGAAAATTCTAATTTAAGATTTAGTTAAATTTCCATGAGCTAGGTTAAAAATTAATTTTTCTAACAGAAAATCAAACTGTTTCATTTTAGGTTAAAAAGTGGTCTTTTTTAGTTCAAAATTCGACTAAATTTGAAGTTTAAGAAAATAAAATAAGAATTTGTTTGAATTATTCAAATTCATGGTCTTTAGGGACAAATTCAAGAAATGATTAATTATGTTTTCCGTATTTCTTAATTATTTAGTTAATCGATAGTGCTAATATATTTAAGAATATCTTGTAATATAATTTGTCCTAAGCTTCCTAAATTAAACATATTAATTGAATCCCTAGAAACTGAAAAAAGCATTATTTATAATAACATCACGAAACTGTATACATATTCCCTATCGATTTGTTTTAAAAAATTAGAAATATTAGAATGAACTCCACTATGCAAAATTATACCTGGAAAAACTTGAAAAACCTGAAAAAAAGCTGAAATTGTCAGGAAATTTTTGTCCAGGATTTGAGTAGACATCCCGAGTACCTACATAATTCTATTTGTAACTTAGTTTGTTCAATTATAAACTCGAAATTCTAATCAGTAATAGTTAGGTGAGAAATGTTTGCTTGAAGCACTAAATTGCACGAGTTGTCACAAGAGCAAGGCGTAAGTATTAGTGTTTACGCTCTCGCCCGACCAAAACAGCTGTAACTACTTGCACCAATTTCTTGGCTGGCCAAGCTTGTCCGTATTCCCTGTGAGATTTATACTCCTGACCCTCTGTGGGTTAGGTGTGTTATGCACGGAAAACCTGGGTCAGTAGAATATAGGGACGTCAAAACTTAAATGAAAACTTTAGGCATAAAACATCTTTACTTTGTCAACCCTGTTTCCAACTTTTGGCAGACTCTAAACTACTTTTTATCTCTCCAGTGGTTTGGCTATGGCTACAGCCATATTTCTTTCAAGAACTTATTTTCTGACGCTTCTTTCACTTTTGTAGCAACAAGTTTTCATGTTTTCTTTTTTTATATGGATATTATGATACTATTGTTTTACTTTTTCTATTGTTTCTTCTTAAAAGTTGAGAGGCAGGATTCTATAACCGCTTGTACATTTTTCTCGCTGAACGGTTTTGGCTTCTCAACACTTTTCAAGCAAGTTTCGAATTTTCATTTTAAAATTAACCCTTCTATTTCTAAATACGTAATATAAATGTAATTTTATATAGCCATCAATGGATCAACTAATAATAAGGTAAAACAATTTGATACTACTCTATAAATCTGCACGGAGAAAAATGGATGTTTAAATGTAGATGTTCAAAGGGTAAAATTATACCGCCTAACATGTAGATATTCATGCCGAACATCTACTATATTTTTGAGATGTTAGGCGTAAACATATTTTCATGTTAAACTGAAACACATTCAGATGTTAAAATCGTCCGAGCGCATGCTCATCGCGCATTGGAATTTAGCCACTATATTTGACAGCTTTCGTAAATTTGATATTACAATTATGGAATATTACAATTTCAAAACATTTAAAAAAAAAAAAAAAATTAGCTAACCTTTATTAAAATTGGATAACGACTTTTTTCTGTCTACACGACGGAAAAAAGTTCTTGAGTTTGAGGTTATATGACTCGAACGCATTTGACAAAATGTTTGTAAATTTAAAATACAATTCAAGTTTAAGTAACGTAAAACAGATAGAATTTTAAATGCTGATTACAGATCATTCGTTCTCAGCTTACTTTCCCCGTTTTTACTTTTCATTTTGAATTACAATATTATTACATTGTCAATTATTTTTAAAAAAGCATGACTATTTTTAATTGATGTTTTTGAGATTTCTATTGATTTTTAAATAATTAAATTGAAGCTCTGGAGAAATCCAGGAAAAATTTTAGAGTCATATATTCGTAATCGACAAGAATTATCATTATGGATTATGTGGTGTTTATGTTCAACGATTTTATTTGTTCATATAGAAAAAAATAGAGCACCTGTTTCCATTAAATTAAAAAAAGGTGGTAGAAGCAGAGAATGAAAGGAAAATATAACTGGTTGTTATCTACGGAGACATAACCGAGAAAATATTGTCCACGCGTGGTTATCGTTCGCTCGAATACTCGAGTTGCACTTTTTCTTTTTCGCGCAATACATACATATATGTATGTACAAGATTTTCTGCAGTGCACCATATTTTCGGAATAATCATCTGAATATTCAATACCAAACTGAATTTAATTTTCTGAAAGTTTATCAATTCTTCATTGGCACAATATTGATTTAACCCATTTCTTTTCCAATTCCAAGCCTCGAACTCACTACACTATTTTACACTTTTTTGAGCGTTACTACTATTTGAAAAAAATCACACTAAATACTCTATTTTTGAACAATTGTCTTCTAATGCGGACGATTTTCGTGTTGGGGGGGCGGGGCAAAATCTCACTGTTTTTCTGTTGTGAATCAACAAAATGTTTAAACTTTTAACCTATTAGTTGAATTTTTAACAAAAAAAGATGACTCCTCAACAAAAAGTCAATAGTTGATATTTTTACCCGAAAAAATTTCATTTTAAATCAAAAACACTTGAACTGAACCAAAAAAGATGAATTTTTAACAAAACATACATTTTTGAGCAAATAGTTAAATTTTGAAACAAGAAGAGTAAGTTTTTTACTGGAGAAGACGAATTTTTATGAAAATACATACATTTTTAACCAAATAGACACATTTTCATCGAAAAAGATTAATATTCAATTAGGAAAATGAATTTTCTATAAAAAGGTTTAATTTTGTGACAAGAAAAGATGAATTTTCAACCAGAAAGATTAAATTTCAATTTAAAAAATTAATTTTCTATAAAAAAGTTTAATTTTGTAACAAATAGATGAATTGTCAACCAAAAAGATTAATTCTCAATTTAAAAAAAAAATTCTATAATAAATTGTAGTTTTGTACCAAATAGATGAATTTTCAATCCGAGAATATGAATTTTCAACAAAAAAGGACCAAGGAGTTAAGTTTTCAACCTAAAGAGACATGATATTTCATCACGGCCAGATTTCAAATCAAAATAAAAAATAGTTGGATTAACACAACAAAGACAACTTTTCAACAAATTACAACAATTTTTAACGAAATTTGTTGTTTTTTTGTTTTCCATGAAATTGTTGAATTTTCTGGAAAAAAAACAGTTGAATTTTCAATAAAAAAAGTTCATTTTCAACTGAAATAGATTAATTTTTAACCAGATAGTTGCATTTATATCCAAAAAGGATAAAATTTCTACAAAAAAAGATGAATTTCAAAGCAAAAAAGATCAATGTTTGACAACATAGTTGAAGTTTGAATAAAATAGAAATTTTTTATTCGAGAAAGAAAAAAAATTGCAATCAAATTGTTGAATTTTCAAGCAAGATTACTTTTCTTCTAGAAGAAAATTTTCAATTAAAAAAGTTTAATTTTCAACCATCAGATAAATTGACAACAAAATAGTTGAATTTTCATTTAAAAAATTAGATTTTCAACTAAAATTACAAATTTCCAAACAACAAAAAATTGACTTTTAAGAAAGTAGTTTACCTTAGAGCGATGGAATCGAATTTTCAACATGAAAAGATTTTAATACAAAATTTTAAAAAATACGTCAACTTTCAACCAAATAGATCAATTTTCTACAAAATTGTTGATTTTTTCAGCCAAAAATACGAATTTTCTACAATACAGTTGAATTTTAACAAAAAATTTAATTTTCAACCGAAACAGATTAATTTTCAAGCAGACAATTGTATTTTTAACTAAAATAGGTAACATTTCTACATAAAGTGATGAATTTTCAATAAAAAAGTTAATTTTTAAAGATCAGTTAAATTGAAAACAAAATAGTTAAATTTTTTGTTGAAAAATTTGATTTTTCACTAAACTTACGAATTTTTAAACAAAAAACTCAACTTTTAAGATAATAGTTCACCTTTCTACCATGGAGTTGAAGTTTCAAGCAAAGAGATTAATTTTCTACTAGAAGAGAATTTTCGATAAAAAAAGTCAATTTTCAACCATCAGTTGAATTAACAACAAAATAGTTAAATTTTTGGTTGAAAAATTTGATTTTCAACTAAAATGATGAATTTTCAAACAAAAAATCAACTTTTAAGATAGTAGTTCACATTTCAACAATGGTGTTGAATTTTCAACCTAAAAAGATTTCAAGAAAAAAAAAAAATTACAGAATATGTTAATTTTCAACTAAATAGATCAATTCTCTACAAAATTGTTGATTTTTCCAGCCAAAAATACGAATTTTCTACAAAACAGTTGAATTTTAACAAAAAATTTAATTTTCAACCGAAACATATTAATTTTTAATCAGACAGTTGCATTTTTAACTAAAATTGGTAACACTTCTACAGAAAGAGATGAATTTTCAATAAAAAAAGTTAATTTTCAACCATCAGTTCAATTGACAACAAAATAGTTAAATTTTTGGTTAAAAAAATTGATTTTCAACTAAAATTACGAATTTTCAAACAAAAAAATCAACTTTTAAGAAAGTAATTCACCTTAGAACCATGGAATTGAATTTTCAACATAAAAAGATTTAATAAAAAAAGAAAATTACAGAATATGGTAATTTTCAACCAAATAGATCAATTTTTTCAAAATTGTTGATTTTTCCAGCCAAAAATACGAATTTTCTACAATACAGTTGAATTTAAAAAAAAATTTAATTTTCAACCGAAACTACTTTCTACATAAAGTGATGAATTTTCAATAAAAAAGTTAATTTTTAACCATCAGTTAAATTGAAAACAAAATAGTTGAATTTTTTGTTGAAAAATTTGATTTTCAACTAAAATTACGAATTTCCAAACAAAAAATCAACTTTTAAGATAATAGTTCACCTTTCTACCATGGAGTTGAAGTTTCAAGCAAAGAGATTAATTTTCTACTAGAACATTTGCGCAATATTACTCTGTGACGTCATCCAGAACCGGCCCTATACATCTACTACAAAACTAAGAACATCTCTAATTTGTCTAATAAATAATAATAAAAAATAATAAAAGTCTAATAAAAAACTTTGAAAGATTTTAAAACTGAAAGTTGCTCAATTTCAAACAAATAAAGTTGAATTTAAATAATCTGAGGCTCGTTTTCTCATTTTTTCAAATCTATTGTTTATTTCTTTCTACGATTGCAAAAAAAATTTTTATTTATTTGGAGATTTTTATATAATCAAAAATTATTACACATTTCGGTGAAATTGTTTTTAATCATGAGCAGGTACAAAAAAAAACATTTTTCAAGGATAAAAAAGTAAGCTTGAGGTTAAAATTAAAATAAAAAATTTCCGGTCTATTCCCGATTTTTTCAGGTACGCTAAAATTTTTCACAGACGATGAAATTAAAAAATTCGAATTCTTAAAACTAAACATTTGTATGTTTGAATTAATAATAACTGAACTGCAAATTAAAATTGAACAATTTTAAATTAATTGCCATTAAAAAGCAAAATTTTTAATTGTTATAAATTGAACAATTCAATGATTTCTGGTTTAAAAATACAAATCCGCACTATCGTTTTCAAAGCAAAACAATAAAAATGTTCAAAACAAAATTACAAAATAAAAATTTTTCATTTAAAATTTAATAAAAATGGTAAAAATACACGGACGATTAATTTTTTACCAAAAAGATGAATTCTCCACAAAATACGGAAATTTTTAACCAACTGGTTGCATTTTCAATCAAGAGTATAAATTTTTTACTAGAAAAGACGAATTTTCATCAAAATACATACGTTTTTAACTAAATAGCGGAATTTTTAACTAAATAGTTGGAACAATGTATGTGAAATATTTAATTAAATTTTAGTTCATATTATTTTCATTTCTAAATTTTCTAACTAAATAGTTCAATTAAAAAATAAAAAGTTCCATTTTCAACCAAAAATTGAGTAGTTAAGTTTTCGTTCACGAGAAATCATTTTCAATAAAAAAAATTCTCCAAAACAGTTTTAGATGAAAATTCGTCTTTTTGATAGAAATTAATCTTCCTGGTTGAAAATTTATTCTTATGGTTGAAAATCCAATTATTCTAGTTAAAGATTCATCATTTTGATTGAACATTCATAACTTTTTTTGGAAAATATAACTATTTTTTTTAATATTACCTTTTTTCTTTTGATTGGAAATTATTTTTTTTTTCTCACTGAAAATGTAATTTTTGCAATTGAATATTCCATCATGTTAGTTGAAAATTCATCTATTTGGTTCAAAATTAATGTTTGTATATGATAATTTGACTACTCAATTTTTGTTTGACAATTAATTTTTTTTTATTTGAAAATTCATTCTTTTAGTTAAAAATTTAACTATTTTGTTGAAAATTTCATTTAATTTGTTGGAAATCTTGTATTGTGGTTTAAAATTCAACTATTCCAGTTAATGATTGATCATTTTATTAAAAAATTCATCTCTTATTTAAAATTCCATCATTTGGTTGAAAATTTATCTTTTTCAGTTGAAAATCGTCTTTTGAGAAAAAAATAATTTTTTTGGTTTGAAATATCGACTATTCCAGTGAAAATTTCATCATTTTAGTTGGAAATTCATCTTTTTTGTTAAAAATTCAGCTATTCCGTGTGAATATTCATAATTTTAATGGAAAATTCATAAGTTTAGTGAAAAATAAATTTTTTCGACTGAAAATTGAACTATTCTAATTTTGGTTGAAAAATGATCTTTTTTAATTAAAAATTCAACTATTTGATTGAAAATTTATCCTTTTTAGTTGAAAATTAAACTATTTCGTTGAAAATTCATTTATTTAGTTGAAAATTGTATTTTTTGGTGGAAAATTAACCTTTTGGTTGAAAATTCAACTATTCCAGTTAAAAATTCATCAGTTTGGTTGAAAATTATTTTTTTAACTGAAAATTTAACTATTCCATTTTTGGTTGAAAAACTATCTTTTTTGATTAAAAAATCAAATATTTGGTTTAAAATTTGTCCTTTCCAATTTAAAATTCAACTATTTCGTTGAAAATTCATTTATTTTGTTGAAAATCGTCTTTTTGGGGGAAAAAATTATTTTTTCTTGGTTGAAAATTCAACTATTCCAGTTTAAGTTTCATCATTTTAGTTTAAAATTAATCTGTTTCGTTTAAAATTCAGCTATTCCGAGTGCAGATCCATAATTTTAGTTGAAAATTCATCAGTTAGTGGAAAAATTAATTTTTTCGTCTGCAAATTGAACTAATCTAATTTTGGTTGAAAAATTATCTTTTTTAATTAAAAATTCAACTATGTGATTGAAAATTTGTTTTTATTTTAGTTGAAAATTCAACTATTTCGTTGAAAATTCATTTATTTGGTTGAAAATGTTCTTTTTTGGTGGAAATGTAACCTTTTTGTTGAAAATTCAACTATTCCAGTTAAAGATTGATCATTTTAGACAAAAACTCATCTTTTTCGTGTAACATTCGACTATTCCACTTAAAAATCCATCAGTTTGGTGGAAAATTTATTTTTTCTACTGAAAATTTATCTATTCCATTTTCAGTTCAAAATTGATCTTTTTAAGTTAAAAATTCCACTGTTTGTTTGAATTTTTTTTCGTTTAAAATTCAACTACTCCAGTCAAAGATTCATCATTTTAGTTAAAAATTCATCTTTTTAGTTTAAAATTCAGCTATTCCAGGTGAAGATTTACCAGTTCAGTGAAAATTAATTTTTTCGACTGAAAATTGAACTATTATAATTTTGGTTAAAAAATGATCTTTTGTAATTAAAAATTCAACCATGTGATTGAAAATGTGTCCTTTTCAGTTGAAAATTTGACTGTTTCGTTGAAAATTCATTCATTTTGTTGAAAATTGTCTTTTTTTGGTGGAAAATTGACCTCTTGGTTTAAATTCAACTATTCCAGTTAAAGATTGATCATTTTAGTTAAAAATTCATCTTTTTCGTTTAACATTAAACTATTCCAGTTTAAAATTTATTAGTTTGGTGGAAAATTAATCTTTTTCACTGCAAATTTAACTATTCCATTTTCAGTTAAAAATTGATCTTTTTAAGTTCAAAATTCAACTATTTGGTTAAAAATTTGTCTTTTCGTTGAAAATTTATTTACTCTTTTAGCATTTGAAAATGTTTGAAGAAAATAAAAAAAGTTTCTCAAGATTTCTGGAAAAATTGGAAATGATTTTTTTATTTACCAACGTTTATTTTAAGAGTGCATTTAAAAAGATTAAAAAATATTTCAAAATATTTTGAAAATTAAAAAAAAAAGAATCTGAAAGATGTTAAGGTAAACTGAGAAAGCATTTTGAAAGGTTGCAAGAAGATGAACAAATTTTCATAAGATTTCTAGGAAAATTTTAAATAATTTTTTTGCTTACCAAAATTTATTTTAAGAAAACGTTTAAAAATGTTCGAAATCTTTTGAAATCTTTCTAAGCGTTTTCTTAAAATAAATGTTGGTAAACAAAAAAATTATTAAAAATTTTCCTAGAAATCTTAAGAAAATTTGTTCATCTTCTTGAAACCTTTCAAAATGCTTTTTCAGATTTTTTTTCAAATTCTTTAAGAATCTAAATTTTACTTTAAATTTTTGGATATCTTTTCAAAATTTTAAATATTCTTGAAATGTTTTAAATTTTGAGACAGTTGTGCAAAATTGAAAAAAATTACTTTAATTATTAAAAAATTACTTTAAAATATATTTACAGTTTTTAAAACATTTAAAAAATAATTGAAAATTTTACAACATTTCCAAAAATTTTAAATAAAATGTAAATTTTTGAATATTTCAAACATTGCCAAAAAAAGAATCTGCAAGATTTTAAGTCAATTTTCTTAATTTTGCGGATTTAAAAAGACATATAATTTAGATAATAAAAAAAATATTCAGAAGTTTTTAAGCAATTTAAAAAAATTTTAATTGGGAAAGATTCCAAAAAACTTTTTAAAAATGTGAAAATTCATGTATTTTACTAAAAATTCTTTTTTCTAACTTCTTAACTATTTCATTTTTGGTGAAAATTTGTCTTTCAAAGTTGACAATTCATGTATTTTATTGAAATTTCATTTTTTTTCTGTAGGAAATTAATATTGTTGATTAAATATTCATCTCTTTGGTTGAAAATGAAAATATTGTTTTGAAAAATGTTAACTATTTTGTTGACAAATTCTGTTTCTTTGTTATTAGAAAATTAATTTTTTTGTTTGAAAACTTAGCTTTTTGTTTGAAAATGTCTTTTTTGTTAAAAATTAATTTCTTAAAGTAAAAATTTAATTATTTCATTTTTTATTGTAAATTTATCTTTGTTAGTTGAAAATTCAACTATTTGGTTGAAAATTCATGTATTTTATTAAAAAGTCTTCTTTTTTGGTAGAAGATTAATTTTCTTGTTTACGTGTAATTTTTTGGTTCATTTTTCTTTGTTTGAAAATTAATTTTTTGAACCGAATAATTACCTATTCTATTTATTATTGTAAATTTTGTTTTTAGTTCAACCAAAAATATAATACTGAAATTTTTAGTAAGAAAATTAAATTTTCAACAAACCAAAAAAGTAATTTGCAGGAAAATAGTTCAATTTTCGACCAAAAAAATTAAATTTCAATAAACAAAACTAATTTTAAATTTAAAAAATAAATTTTCAACCAAGAAGAATAATTTCTAAAAAAATACATGAATTCTTAAACAAATATTAAAATTGTTAAAGGCAATTACAACCGAATAGTTCAATTTTTAACGAAAAAGATAAAATGTCAACCAAATATGGAACAGTTAAATTTTCAGTAAAAAAATTAATTTTTAAGAAAAAAAATTATTGTTAATAAAATAGTTGAATTTCTAACCCAAGGATAAAAAAAAATAATTTTTAAATAAAGAAACGAATTTTCAACAATAGAATAGAATTTTCAAACAAATATTCAATTTTTTTAAGGCGACTTCAACCCAATAGTTAAATTTTCAACGAAAAAGATAAAATTTCAACCAAATATGGAAAAGTTAATAATTAATAATTCGAAAAAAAGTTAAAATTTCTAACCCAAGGAGAAAAAAATTAATTTTCAGTTCAAAAAATTAATTTTTAAGTGAAAAAACGAATTTTCAACAATAGAATAGAATTCTTCACCCTAAAAAAGATGAATTTTTAACAGAATGACAAATTTTTAACAAAATACATGAATTTTTAACAAAATATATGAATTTTGTACCAAATAGTTAATTTTTCACCCAAAGAAATGAATTTTTAACTGAAATGATGAATAGTCAGCTAAAAAAATCAATTTTAATTAATTTGTGGAATTTTCAACGAAAAAGATGAATTTTTGACAAAATACGTGTGTTTTCAACAAAATAGTTCAACTTTTACAACAACAAAAAATACATTTTCAACCAAATTATGAATCTTCCAACAAAAATATGAATTTTTAAACAAATAGTTTTTTTTTTAATTACAAATAAATGTTGCTCAATAATTAAAATATTTTAATCGCAGGATATTATATATATATATATTTAACTGAAAAAGATAAATTTTCAAGAAAACAAAAAAACTAATTTTCAACCAAAAAAGAGTTTCAAGCCAAAATAGAAAAAAATGTCAATCAAATTGTTAAATTTTTAAGAAAAAAGGCCGAATTCTCTACAAAGCAGTTGAATTTTCAACTCGAAAATATAAATTTTAACCAAGAGAATGACAAATTTTTAACAATTCCGACCAAAAAGGTGCATTTTTGACCAAATGAAATTTTTTAAAAAATTTTGACCGAAAAGATGAATTTTTAACAAAATGACAAATTTTGAACAATTTCGACCAAAAAGATGGATTTTTAATAAAATGAAATTTTTTTAACAACATTACAAATTTTTTACCGAAATGAAATTTTTTCAACAATTTTGACCGAAAAGATGAATTTTTAACAAAATGACAAATTTTTAACAATTTCGACCAAAAAGATGAATTTTTAACAAAATGAAATTTTTTCAACGAAATGAAATTTTTTAACAATTTCGACCAAAAAGATTAATTTTTAACAAAATTACAAATTTTTTACCAAAATGAATTTTTTTAAACAATTTCGCCCAAAAAGATGAATTTATAATAAAATTAAATTTTTTTAACAAAATGAAATTTTTTCAACAATTTTGACCAAAAAGATGACTTTTTAACAAAATGACAAATCTTTAACAAATTCGACCAAAAAGATGACTTTTAAAAAAAATTAACTTTTTTTAACAAAATTAAATTTTTTAACAATTTTGACCAAAAAGATGAATTGTTAACAAAATTACTTTCTACATTCGCGACCCTTTTTCTTCGTTTCAGGTACGCATAAAATATCTAGTTTCCTTACGTGCATAGTTTCTCGCAGTTCTCTTATCTTAAGATCATTCACTCCTCTAGCATTCCAAAAACCCAGTCTCCATTAATCGCCTGAAACTCGACCTTTACGTTTACCGTGTGTATGCATTTCGTCAATCAAAGTTTCTGTCCATTCCGAGGCTATTTTATTGTTTGCATTATTCATGGCTTAAATTGTACACCCAATTACCACCTTTATGCGTGAATTTTGTTTTATGAGTCGAAAATCATGTCCTACCCAGTGGGCACAAAAACATTAACGTTTTGAGAACGTTCTAAAAACGTTCCTAGGACGTTTGTGTCAGTTAAAGCCAAAGGAGCTTTAACAAAAGATAAGTCACAATCACCAAATTACAGTTGTCGATGATTTCACCTTTAATTCTAAAAGGCCTGGGCGCAAATGTGGGGAAAATAGAAAGACCGAGCGCGTAGCGCGAGGTGAACACATCATCGAGCGCGAAGCGCGAGAACCAACAGTCGTGCGCCCCAGCTGCGCCCAAACTTGCAAGCCGCGCGCCAAGCGCGCGATGAGAATGGGCCCGCTCAGCGGGCACATTTTTTTTCTTATTGACCTTGACCACACATTCATATGAATTCACACGCATTCAATTCGCGCTGCCTCAATTCATCTGAATACATCTCAATGCGTTTGAACGAGTCAGAAAATGGGATTCACGCGTATTACAAGAATGTTAATTCGCCCCAATCCGTATAAATTCTTTATAATTTGCTGGGTAAATTTTTTCGATAAAACTTTCTCCGTGTTTCTGAACTGAACATCTCGGAAACGTCTAACAATTTAAAAACGAGATGAAAACTACGATTTTTGTCACGATTTTAAGACTATTTTCAGAAACCAACATATTCTAACCTCAAAAGCAAAACTCAGTTTTCTCCGAACTGAATGATTTTTTTCATCAAACTTTTTCCCTTTGTATTCAGTAACTCAACCTTACTGGGGTTGATCATACGTTTATTTTTTTACTGGGTAATTTATTTCTTATCACTCTCTCAAGCCGAGTAATACACGGTAAAAAAAAGTATAAACCCGACATGATTACCTTTAGATCGACCTTTGTTGGTAACGATTCGGCAATACGTCAGCTCGGAGGCAGAATTTAATTTTTTTAAATTGCGATTAAAATTTAACACAATGTTTTTTCGCTCTCCTGCACAATTTCCATTTTATCAGTTACTCCCTGTTGCCTTTCCACCGTTTATATATGAGATCACATTTCATCACATTAAAAGTCTGTCTTATTATTAGCAGACTTTTGAAAGAAATAATAAATATTGTTGGTGAAATCCTATAATATTGCATACATACATATTTATATGCAAATGCAAAAGAATGTCGAAATTTTACAATATGAGCAGAATGTAAGAATGATAAGTCTTACTATAAATATATGCAAACGAAGCTAATGATAATTTACTTTTTACATTGCATTATATGGTGATTCGAGGACAAAGTTTTCTCTCTGAAATCTCGAAGATGAAGTAAATCTTGATTTTTTTTTGTAAATTATCTTTATGAATAAAATGTATCTCGCATACATATTGTTCATTCCGAAAATGAAAACAGTTTTTGTATAATAATCGCAGGCAAAAAAGTCATTTGTTCCATCAACAAAAAGTTTGATTAATAGATATTTTTATTTTTATTTATTATTGTGTCAACGATTTCCAATTGTCCGCCAGTACAATTCTACAAGATTTTACTTTCATAACTGTTAATGAAACATATACTGATAATTTTTATGTATTCTCGCTTTCCATTATTTGTCATTATTAACAGATAACAAAATAAACAAAATTATACAAAACAAAATTTCAATTTGAGGGAGTCATCGTGGCTCAGATGGTATAGTGATTGTCCTATGTTTCAATACTGCAGCCTTGGCAGCCACGCTGGCGCGGGTTCGATTCCCAAAGCAGGAAGCGAGGCTGGACGTGCTTTCTGAAAGCTTCGCTTCTGTCCCTTGGTAAAATACCCTACAGATACCCTACAGTTTATAATTAACCCTACAGTACAGTCGCTAATGACCCTGGCAGTCGATGCGACTATAAACATTCAACTAATAAAATAAAAAAAATTTCAATTTGGTTTGAAGTTTGATTGTATTATTTCTAAATTGATTTAACAATAATTTATTTCCGTACATGTTTATATTAGGATATTATTTATCAATTACTTTTACGTACTTATATTTCATTGTAAAAGTGAGATTCATTAATCTCTTTAACCTTACAAAGTTTTCTGTAAAATTTAAGGACTCTCGTAATCCTATTACTGACCTCTGTCACTTTTGCAGATATATTTTTCTGAAAGAATTGGCGACATGAGAATTATGTACACACTGTAAAACGGAAACATTTGAAATGTTATTAATTCTCATTAATATCAAAATTTGTATTTACTTTTGATCACACTTATTCCGTATTATTTACAAACTTCCTTTCTATCCTGAATATAATTCATTTTCTTATCAGTGTTCTAATATACATCATTCAATACTTATTCCAAGTACTTTCGGAATTAATTCTTGCAATAAATCATAATAGGGAGTTTTTGCATATCGTTACGTTGCTTACGGTAAACGCTAAAGTCACGTGATGACGTTTCTGCGCATGCTCTGCGAGTTGAGTGGAAATGGTAACAGGCTGAATAGTAGCAAAACCCCTTCTCCATAGGCCGTTCATGATTATATAAAAAATCTAAATCGATTAAACAATGGCTAAACATTTTATAATAAACAATAGTAGCCATAGTGTGTTTTTTGCCTTTATTTCGGAAACTGCTCATTTTAATACAATTAAGGTTCTGTAGAAAAATGTGCAGAATTTTTTTATCTATAAAAAAGTTTATTTTCATTTTTCACATAAAAACAATAGTTTGCTTAGAAAATAGGAAAAAGAATTCATTGTTAGTATCTTAAGTTTTTACACCTGTGAGGTGCAGTTTTCGAGAAAAGAAGTCCTAACTACAGATGTGAGCATGATAAAGGTCTATCTCTCACAGCCCTACTGAAAAAAAAGTCAGGAATCGTCAGAAAAAAAGTCAGGACTTCTGACCATTTCTGACCACTTTTGTTACGTTTCTCGACGTCGAACTAGGAGGAGTTTGTCCATCTTTGACCTGTCGCTTGTCACCGAAAGACCCATAATCGTAAAATCTGTATCCCTTTCAAAAACACGACGCCTATGAGAACGCAAGCCGAGCTTGATTAGGACCGGTCTAGAGCCTGGATGTCTTCCCAGACGGGTGGCTGATTCCACTACAACCGACTCCACCTTGGCCTTTGAGAATACCTCGCGAACGGATCCCACAAGGTCTTTGTTAATAGGTTCAGTGTCCTTCAGCTTGAGCAACATTAAATTTTTTGCACATGCATCTCTCCGGAGGTGAAAAACTTCCTCCGTAAGTAAATTAACATCATCTTCCAGCACAGCATTTCTCTTTTCAAGATGGCAGCTTCGCTCAGCGTGCGAAGTTGTCATCCTGGGTTCTACCATCTCACAATGCGGTAGTGTACAGTCAGCTGATTTAACTTGAGCGACTGATGTTTACTGGACAGGTATTACGGAGAAGTACAGCAAACACTCCACTTCAAACACGGTTTTTACATAAAAAAAGACGAAATACAATTGCATCAACGAAGCACCCGCGAGATCGACACCCCCGCACCTTGCATGCCAAAAATCAGAACGAGCTTTAGTCAGAAAAATAGAATATTAGCGAAATTGTTCAGCGCGACACCAAGCGTGACTAGCTGGCATGCCGCCATATTTCAACCTCCGTTTGTTGGATTTTATACTGCATACTTCCTATAGTTGTCATCTCATAGATAATTAGAGGCGTGGATTTTGTCCTTCTGAGATCTTTACATTTCATGAGAGTCAGTTTCAAGAAAAACAAAATAACTTTCGTGATTCGCTAAAGCTGCATGGAAAAAATTTGTACTTGAGGTATTATTGAACTAGTTAAGATGTTGCGGATATGAGAAAAAATTGGTGAATTACCAATAACTTTTTTTTTGTCAATCATATCGAACTGTTCAGTAAGAATTACAGAACTGATAATAAACATCAAAATTCAGCGAAAACTTAAACAGTTTTTAATTGATCCTTTAAAATCAAACACTTTTTAAATTAGAAGTTAATTTTTTTGAATTTTAAGTCATTTGCAATCAATAAGTGTTCAGTTGTTATTTATGAACTAAGAGTAAACAGTTTCACTCGCAATTTCAAAATTCAACATAATGAAACTATTAAAATTCTTACCTTAAAATGTTAAACATAGCACGCTTATTTCTAACGATTTAAGACTTTCCATTTGAAACAATTCACTTTGGAATTCTTTAGTTTTGAATATTTGATTTATAATTGCTTGGTTTAAATAAACAACAAAATACTGCTAAATATTCAAAAATGCCTTTTTCAATCAAAAAGTTTTATTTGATACAACTTCAAACATAATAGATGATTTTGAAAAAACTTAAAACAAAAGGTAGATTTTTGAAGATTTAGAAATAAAATTTAGAATTTTTTTAAAGATTTTCAAGGCTTTACGATACAAAAAAAATGTTCTTACAATTCCTGGGAATAATTAGAGTGATTCTTTATTTTTGTAAATTAATTTCAAGCGAATATTTAAAAAGATTTTAAAACATTACAAAAGATTTCAAGAATTGTCAAAAATTAATTCGGCAGATATTAAAATAATTTTAGGAATAATGAGAATCATTTTAAGAGATATTTGAAAATATTGGGAATTTTGAAGGGATTAAAAATATTTTAGAACTTTAAGAAAATGCCTTAAAATAAAAAAAAAAGATTCCTCATAAATTTTCTTCACACCTTTTTAACATATTTAAGATGCTGGGAAAAGTTTTAAATGATTTTTGATTTTGAAATATTACCTTTCAAAATAAAATTTAGAAATACTTTTCAACATTTCAAAAGATTTCTAAAACTAACGAAAAAAATCTGGAAAACTTTGAGACCATTTTTAGTAATATTTATACAATTATGTTGTAAAAATTCAACTCAATTCAAAAGCTCTTCAGAATTTTTTTAGAATTTTCAAAATTAATTTAAGGTTTGGAAACAAAATGTAGATTTCTGAAGATTTCAACATTAAATTTTGAAACTTTTCAAAAGTTTTGAAAAGATTCAAGATGATAATAAAATTTTCTTAAAATTTATGGGGAAATGAAAAGTAATTATTTATTACAAAAAAAAATCATTTTAAGAGTATGTTTGAGAATTGTTTCAAACATTTCCAAAGATTCCAAAAATTAAAAAAAAAGTATATAAAAGATATTGAGGCAGAAAATAAATTTTAGAAACTTTAAAGTGATTAAAAGTATTTTAACGCATAGAAAGATTTCCGAAAAGTAATGAGATGTTTTTAAATTCCTTCCATACTTCTACAAGTCTTAAATATCTTTTAAACTTACTCAAATTTTTCCTAAAATTTGCTTAAATTGCGATATAAGTTGAAAATGCTAATATTTGGATAGAATTTTAACTACTTTGTTCAAAATAGTACAGGGTATACGAAAAACTGTCAAAGAGAAAAAGTAATCGTCTCAAAAAGATGTAAAATTTTTATTGAATCCATTTTTTTTTTACAAATCCGAATCCCAATCCGAGGTATAGAAATTAATTACCCATACATATAATGCAGAAAATTTCGCATTTTGGGCACAGTTTAATCGAGCATGAGACCAGGGATGACAATGGATTCGCTGAAGCCGAAGGAGCTTTAACAAACAGAAATTCAGAATTAGTAAATTACAGTTGTTATTGTTTTGACCTTCGATTTCGAAAGTTTTATACAGAAAAGTACGGGAACCATGAAGACCGAGCGCAAAGCGTCAGACCCGACAGGCGCGCGTGGAGCGCTCGATAAGAATGTGTCCGAGCTACGCAAAATTTGTTTAAATCGAAACAATGGTGTAAAGAATTGTGGTTTACGCACGTTCGACTCTAAAAAATTTTGTGACTCCTGCATGGTTGCCACATGGAGTGTCCGCGATATCTTCTGGACTTAGTACCTCAACCGCGCCGGTATGCACGTTTATTTTTGCCCGCTTTGACGCAAGCATAAGAGGTGTATATATTCCACGAAGGATCGTTTGCCTTCTTATTTTTTCCAATATTGCATAGACGTCACCATTGGACATTGATAATACAATTTGTTCTTCAGTTGGCATGGGTTTATGGACATCATTTATTGTTCGCAATTGAATTGCTGGATTATCGGAAGGAAAAGTGTAAACTTTAAAGGTATACAATATTTTTCGCAATATTTAAATTTCTGCAATTTTAAACGGTGAAAATGACAGTGATTTTTCGTTGTTGACAGAAAGCACATTTTTTATAGCAAAAAAATCTATCAAATTACTTCAAATCTGACTTGATGCCACATGATATGATAAGTACTAATAATTATATTTATCATCTGTAACATGTATATAATTTGAACTTAAAATTATAGTTCTGAATGCGCATTTCTACAACAGTTTAATCTCTGCCAGGCTTTGAAACTACCGTTTTTTTTTGCTTCAAAACCTTAAATTAGAAAATATTTTGTGTGAAATTTCTTACTTTTTGAGGGGGTTCGAATTTAAAATCTTACAATATTGTAGTTTCAAATTCAAACATTAACAATTTCACGGCAATTTCGCAATTAAATCTTTCAAAATTTCGTATTGAAGCCTTGATAGTCAGTTGTAAATTTGATAATTTCACGTGTAAATATAAAGCAATTTCAAATTGACAATTTAAAAATGGTATAATTTCTGGGTACGAACATGACCTTGATATTTACCGGATATGAAAGTCACTATATCGATTTTCATCCTGAAATATTCAATAAGGGAAAATTTTTAGTAGTAATTCATGTGGTGAGGGTGCAGTAGCTGAAAATCAATGGAATAAGGAAAATTCAGTGCAGCGTTATCAGACAAACGTCTGTTAGTTCTCTCTCATACGACGTTCAATTACATGTGTTTATTAAATAAGAAATATATTGTAAGACAAAGAGAAGTATTAGGGAAATCTATCATTATAATTATAAATTTCCTATAATTTTTCATTATGTTAAAAATATTAATAAATTAGAAATGAGATACCGGACACTCACTGTGAAAAATTCAAGTAAATAATTACATGCAGGATTGCTTTAAATTTTCCTTTTGATAAATATTTCTATTTTGTAAATTTAATATACTATAGATACTATGTTATTGATCAACATTGGTTAATTAATTTTTAATTATTTAAACAAATGGAATTTGTTTCAATATTTTTTTTCCAACATTTTTTAAAGGCTTTTGACGGATTTAATAAGGTTTCGAAAGATTTCAATGATTTTAAGGGATCATACGATTTCATCGTTTTTCACAGATTTATCAACAGATTTTATTGGATTTCAACGTACTGTGAAGATTTGACATGATTTTGTAAAATTTCAAGGGGGTTAAAAATTAATTTTTTTTTCATTGAACATTCAGCATTCTAATTTAAATTCATCTCTGATTGAAAATTTAACTACCTTGTAGAAAATCAATTCGACTAACTGAAAATTTAACTATTCCAGTTAAAAATGTAACTATTTTGTTGCAAATTCTTTTTTTCTGTTTGTTTTGTTATAAATTAGTTTTTTAAAGCAGAAAATTTAACTATTCTATTTTTGGTTAAAATCGTATCTTTTTTGGACGAAAATTGGACTATTTGGTTGATAATTGATCTTTTTTATTTAAAAATTGAATTATTTGGTGAAAATTTTTTGTACCTTTTTGGTATAAAATTCAAATATTCCAGTTGAAGATTCATCATTTTAGTTGAAAATTCCTCATATTGGTTGAAAATTGAACTGTTTGATTGAAAATCCTTTTTTTTTGTTGTGAAGAGGAAAAGACAAGCCCTTGAACGACTACTTTTATTTCGCATTGAAAATGCAGGCGGTCATCAAGGAAGCATACACATATTACGTAACATGATTTTCGACCTTTGTAACCCCCACCCCCCGTATAACAGACCGTAACATTTTCTTTGTACCCCCCTCTCCTCACCACCGTTAGGTAGCATGTTTTGTATTATGTTTAAAACATAATAGACGTTTTCTAAATAAAAAAAAGGGTTTTTAAGATGAAGTATGGTCTAGAAATATATAAAACAATATTTTGATGTTACACTGAATAGGCATCAATGTCAGATATTTTAATTTTGTTCTATATTTTGATTTTATACATAACCCATTTTTCAATTTCAAATCGTTTAATTTTTAAAACTTCCTTTATAACTATTATTCATTCTTGAGATTTTCCAATAAAATATTTTGGAATTTAAATTATTTATTTGTCTAAATTGCGCCATCTGTTGCCTAAAAGTGGCAATTCCTGATGGATAAATTCCACTTGTTTACATGCGATTGAAAATAAATAAATTTATACTGAAAATAAGAGTAGAACCATCAGATAACGAGAGTGTCTGTAGGAGAACTGATAAAATCTCGTTTCAGGGGAAAAAACTTTTGCTCGAGTTTATTAAACGGTTGGATCGGAGTTGAGTTTTGAATTTCTCTTTCTATGACAGATCTCCTATCGAATTACAAATATCCCATAAAGTATTTTAATACTCTTGTTTTTCGAAAAATAAATACTGACTGTTGTTGAGAATTACCCAAAGAAGAATTTCATGCATCATACATATGGGTTTGACACCCCCAATACACCCCCACGGGTCCGTGAAAGCTGCCCTTAAAACCAAAAATGTCAATTCTCAATGAAATCGACCTTTCGAGCACTTTATTCTCGTTTCTGTAGTTAAAATTATTTCTATTGGTCTAGTGGAATATTTATTAACATTGGTGCATTAATTTTCAATTATTTAAACAAATAGAATTTATTTCCATAATTTTTTCGAAATGTATCCCTAATTAAAAATTATTACCATGTCTTTGCTGGAATATTTATCAACGTTGGTTAATTAATTTTTAATAATGTAAACAAATTCCATTTGTTCAGAAAAAATTCAGAAATAAAACATAATTATTGAATATATTATGTATGTCACTTAACGATAATACAGTAATATTTTTTATTAAAAAAAAACTAATTTTCTCACAACAATTGTGTCAACAACTGGAATTTTTTTATTTAAACAATTGAAAATTAATTACCCAATGTTGATTAATATTCCAGAAAAAACTGGTAATGATTTTTAATTAACAAAAATTTCGAAAAAAAATATTGAAACAAATGGAAAAATAAGGTTGCTAATGGGACGTACATATTATTTAAAATGTCATTCTGGTACTTATCGAAAAATGAGGTGGCCATATAGATTGTATATAATTTTTTAATTTAAAACATCACCCAGATGCTCATCAAAAATAAGTTGTCTGAGGAAGATGCCATATATAAAATATGTGCATAATTGTTTTTATGTTATAGTGTGCTCTTCTGAAACGTTTTCTGACTGGCCGATGAAGATTAAAACTATCTTGACTTTTTAGCCAGTTTAAAACCTCTTTACGCGACAACTTTTTTTTCGTAGCGCCCACAAGTTTTTCGATGCCTCCGTATAACGCATGATGTTGCGGATCGTAGTATAAATCCTCCAATATTTTCATTTTTGTAGACGAAAAGATATCCAAGATTTTTTTCCAGAAGTTTTATGATTTTGTAATGCAGCGTTACCAGCACAGTTTCCTTCCCATTGTTCGGCGTTGTCGTCGGTGTCTACAACTGAAAGTGCTGATGTATAAAGATTTAATGATTCACTTTGTGATTTATTATCATTTGTATTGTTTTGTTTGAGTGGAGTTGACCATTTATTCGACGAAATATTCAAAATTCGCGTATTTTTCCAATATTGACTGTTTCCCACAAGCTCTCGCGGTATGACTATTTCGCGAAGGAAACTAGCAAACTGCAGCCTTCCAGGAACGACAACTCTTTTTCTATGTCGTAATACGTCACTTATAAGATCAATAATACTTGAATTCTCTACCCAACGTCCATCGATGAAGACTGTACCTTTTTTATCCCAATATAGTTTCTCTTTTACTTCTGATTTTTCTAACTCGTCTAGTAATAATTCTGCCTTATTTTTGTATGTTTTCGGAACCGACGTAGCAATATCCTCAGTATTAACGGTTGTATCGTTCACCATATAATTTGTCTCCTCCTCCGTACCATTTGTCTTATCACTGGTTACTTGCTTGTTTGTTGGCGTAGTTTTTCGAGATTCATCAGTGAAGAAAAGAAATTTTTGCAGAACTTGTTGGTACATTTTCCATTTTTCACGATCATCTTTCACCGACTGTGAGTTTAAAATTTGACTCATTTCCATATCCAACCTATTAAGAGCATTGCCCGGCTTTTGTGTGGTTGGTAGAGAAAAATTTATATCTGGAACATCATTTTGCTGTTGTTGTGAATAATGTTCAGTGATTGAGGTCTGTTGTTGGAGTTGTGACAGGCGATCACTAGGCACGAGTACCATTTTTCGAGCGTGCTGCATGTAGTTGTTTACGAGGATCTTGTTTAGAAAAGATTGGAAAGAAGTGAACCGATAATAGGTGCTATCAAAAGTGATAAAAATCTACCTTTGTGTACGATGAAACTTATTTACTTTTCCAGGTACCGCGCGGTGTGGCTAATTTCCGTAACGCGTGCGGATTTTTTTCCAACTTTAGTACACGACGTTGAATGGTGTTTAGATGGAATAAAGCGCGCAACTTTGCGACGTTTTTCACATCAATTGAACGTTTACGTGTTTTCGAATTCATCATATGTGCACGACTGGAACAGAAGTATCGTTTTTCGGGGTTTTATACCCTTTGCAGGAGCGTAGACGTAGTGATATGGATCGGTGGGGAATATTGCCGTTCTAAAGCGACAATTATTCAAAAACAACAATATAATTTGTGTTCAGCGATATATCGCGTTGGCCGTGGCCCTGGTGAAACAGATTCTGGGAAATAAAAATTACATTGAAGCTTTTGTGATAGCTACCCTTGGTAAAAAGCTCAAATATTGTATTATTAGAAGATTCGCGCATCAAGTCGTCAACAATGATTAATTTCACCCGATTATCATTGGAATAATATGATGATTGAGGCAATCCTCCACGAAATTCAATATTTTTTCCGTATTCAACATAAGATGACTGCGATTCGGAATAATAGAAAATGATTCGTTCGAAAAGTGCATCACACATTTGACCAATGTGACAAATAAATTTTTTCACAAAGAGTGTCTTGCCACATCCCGTAGGACCGCAAATCATTAATGTGAACGGATGTCTCCATCTTGGATCCATTTTACAAATTGAACCATACATCTTAGGATTACCTTCTTTCATACACTTGCTACCACCCACACCCACACATACACACACATACACACACATGCGCGCGCGTCGTCTAATTAATATTGCATAAAACCGGAAACGGAAGTTAGCTCAAAAATTATAGCGCAGAACGCAACCAGACCAATATGCTTATAAGCCTGGTTGCCGCGGCCGCATTAAACAGCTGTTACCATGGTGATATTAGCTCTGCTCTCGTAGTACTAGCTTGCACCGCCACGCGTCTCTGGCGTCTAGGAAATGAGCTAATACACTGGACGCCGCACCTGTCCATGTCTCTCCCCCCCCTCTCTCTCCCCCGCCCTCTCTCTACTGTGGATCTTTGCGGGTAACTGAATTTCCTACAGGTTTCTTAAGAAGTTTGAAAATCTAGCCTACAACTTTTCCATTCAAAGTAAGGGATATCAAAGTAAATTGGGGTTTATCACAAAATGTTTTTATTCACATTCAAATTTTTTACATTAAATTCAACTTTTTTTTTTTTGGTTTCGTTTTCACGAATAGTAAATAATATTTTTAATTTAAAATATATAAACAACCTATTATTATTATTATTAGAATGGTCGGGGCCTTTTAAAAGCCGATTCTGTTCTCTCTTCTTCTTGCTCCCTACGCGCTGCACGGAGACGTTCGAGGGTTACCCGGGAAATTGGTATAGATCCCGGGCATGGTGGAATTTCTCCTGGTTCCAACGCGTCATCATCATCATCATCGGCATTATCTTCAGTATTATTATCTGCCTCATGCTTGTCCACAGAAACAATCAGCTGCTCACCCGCGTGCTCGGAGTAATCTGAAAAATATTAAATATTTAGATTCGTTCATTTTTTTTTTCTATACTCACGTAATTTGTGTACCTAATTATCATGATATGTAGATTTTTTGGCACTGTTATGTTCAGTGCAACCACCGGAATTCCTATTTGAGGGTATAGTTGCTGTTGTTGTTGAACTTGCAGTGGTTGGAACCTCTGTTCCAAATCGTCCCACTGCCACAAGAAGTTTTCTGCATCTGTAATTAAAAATGAACGGAGATTAATACTCTATAATACACAATTGCAAACACTGAAAAACTATACCAACCTATTTTTAATGCTTTCAAAATGCATAACCACAGTGTGCGTGAGAGAGAGAGAGAGAGAGCTATAGTATGATGAGAATTAGAGCGATTCCCTGTAACCGTAGGGGAGTGAGTCAAAGTTTTCAATGAATCGTCTTTTAACACATACAGGTTTAACTGTTTTACTTTCAATTCTTCCCACTTCTCTCTAACTTTCCTCATTTCCTCCCAAACCTCATCCCCTCGCTTTTGCATGCCATTCAGACTTGGGTTCGTTTCCTCTCGAAACCTTTTAATGAGAAAAATATTCCTATTTGAATAATTATTCAAATTTAATAATTGAAGTTATTAATTTATTCTTATTATTATTATTTATTAATTATTTACCAATTATTAATTTAAAAAAGTCTGAAACGACCCACGATAACCGGATCGGATTAACATTTATTAGAACGAAAATTATTAGGATATATTCAAATTCGAAGGGGCCTTGATAAAGTAAGGTTTATAGGAATTATACAATCATTTAGAGATGCAATTAAATTATTTTCTGAAGAATTATTCTTAATTAAAAATTAAAAATATATATTTTATTTACTATCACCAGTTTTTAGAATAATATTAATATTGATAATATGATTAACTATACCTATTTATTTTTATGTATATTATTTAAATTCATTATTATTATTATGGTTTTTAAGATTAGGAGTGTATATAATGATAATTAGAGGGTGATCATCAAATTCTATATATTCTATATTAGGAGCTATTCGATCAATTGCTCAAACTATTTCGTATGAAGTTAGATTAATTTTAATTATTTTTAAGAAATTTATTATTCATTGAAAGTTTTAATTTAATAAATTTAAATAATTATCAATATTATATAAATTTTATTATATGTATATACCCAATAATGATTACAGTTCTAGCCTCCGAGCTGGTCGGTCGTGTTTCCCGGTCGCTCCCTGACACCCCTTTCTCAGAGCTTACGTAGCTTATTCGTATTTTGTGTTTTGAAGTGTAAAGTGAGAGTTAATTCGGTAGTTATGACGACCAACGAAGACCTAAAATCTCTCTTACAATCAATTCAAGAGAATGTAAAATCCACATGAGCGAGTGTTCAACAAATGACTGAAGATATTAAAGTTTTAAAGAGCTCGAATGAAAAGATCTTGGAAGAACTAAAAATCTACAAAACCAGATGTCATCTTTTGGAAGAGAAGAACAAAAAATTCGAAGGAAAAATTATTTTTCTTGAGAAAAGTCTAGAATTTTTAGATATAAAAGAAAGAGCTGGGAATATTTTTCTCTACAATGTGAAGGATGATTCGAGTAACAACGAGAATCTTTTTGACACGGTTAACAAGATTTTCAACGAAGCTACAATTATCATTCCTATTGACTATTTCGAAAGGTTATTAGAATTTGAAGAAAAGAGGGAACAAGACCTGTTCTAGTTACTTTTACGAACTCCAGATTCAAAGATGAAATATTTAAGGCTAAAAATCTCCGCTATTTGAAGGTATCTTTTGCAAATGACTTTACTCACAAATAAAGAGAAATACGTAAAAAGCTTCGAGATTATCAACAAAAGCTTGATAGTCTTGGGAAGTCTTCAACAAATAAAGGAACCCGACTGTTCATGGACGATCAGTATTTTGATGTATCCTTAGCCGCGAAGGTTGTGGCAGAGAAGAGTGAGGATGTTTATCAGTCAGATGGGGGAATCTTAACACCTTCTTTAAGCTCTACTACTAGCAGGAAAAGGACAAGAGGTCGCGCCCTGCAAATTCAGATTCTTCCAACAAAGATTTAAATTAAAAATCAAACACACTAAAAAAGGAAATTCGATCAAACCTTTTTTAAAGTAAACACCGGGGGCGAAAACTCCAAATCGATCCCAAGTTCATAAACGGTTTGACAACAGTACCAACATCTCGAATTATATTGTGGAATGCAAGGGAATTTAGTAATCTAGATGATATCTATAACTATACTACTACAGATGACATCATTTGTGTAAGTTAGACATGGCTTACATCTTCACCTCAAATTACGTATCCTCAACGTAACATCGACTGTGAAGTTGTCTACAGTACGGCTACCAGTGAATCCTCAAAAGGAGGAGCAAAGGGGGGTCTACTCATCATCAACAACGCAAACAAATATAAAATGGAAACGATATGTGCGGCAGAGGATTTCATTTTTGTTAAACTCGAAGGTATTGGTTTTAATATAGTTATTGGATCAATATACTCTAGCCCTAATTCTAATTTTAAAAATTTTCTGTTCAATATAAACGAAATAATCTTTGATCTGCCATTGAAATATCCGGAATACTCGATAATTGTGGGAGGGGATTCAAACGGTAAAATTGGAGAAATGAATCAATTAGAGGAGGAAACTCTCCGTAACAATTAAAATGTGTATGACGTAAGAACAAGTCTGGTCGCTGATCTAGACAAAAGGGGAAAGCAGATGGTAGAAAGCTTTGAATGGTAGAAATAAAAGCGACTGCCCAGCTTAATGTACAATCCTAAGAAAAAAAAGTTCTTCAATTATAGATTTTTCCTGGTCTAATAGTGTGGGATTTCAGTCAAACGAAGAATTCCAAGTGCTGAGAGTTCCAACTCGATCGGATCACTTTCCTATAGCTTTGACGTTATTAGATCACTCGACTTAAAATTATGCGAACTATTCGAGCATCCATTTTTTTAAGTGGAATAATGAGTTTGCTGATAAATTTAAAGAAATTATCCAGCACCCTCCAAATATCAACTTCACAATATTGTCGATATATGACCTTTTAACAAATTTAATTAATACTATTGAAGAGACAGCGACAGAACTTAACATAACTGTAAACGCGTCTCAAAAACTGAGTCGTTCTAAGCCATGGTTTGATACACAATGCAGAAAAAGTAAAAGAGAGCTGAAAAAAGTACTTAAGAAATGTGAGGAACAAAAATTCAATCCTGATATTGTGTCGATTTATACGAACTGTAAAAAGGTACATACACAATTATTAGATTCCAAGAAGGAAGATTATGAAAATTCCTTATTAGATTCCCGCGAATGCAATTGACTCTAAACAACAACATATAACTCTTGATGAAACTATTTCAAGCTTGAAACAGTCCAAAATGGTAAGGCCCCTGGTTCGCATAGTATTAGCTATGATTTTTTTTTTTAATTTGTCCGGCAATCTGATCCTTTACTTAAACTCGTTATTTAATAAAATAATTGATGAAGAAAGGTCCCAATATCATGGTCTCAAACATTTCTTAGAATGATACACAAGAAAGGGGATGTGACTAATCCTGCTAGCTACCGCCCTATTGCCTTAGCTAAGTGTATTACAACCCAATTCTGATTCATATATACAATTTTCACCCACTTTGTCTGGTTGCCATAGCTCACTCTTTTTATCGTCAACATATTTCACTTCTCAAATATTAAATAACAAATCGCCCCGATGCGACACGCGACCATCTAGAATTCTTGATTCTAGAATTGTTATGTTTTCGAGTTCGCAGTTTCGCACGCGCTGACTTGCGGCCATGATGTGGCGAACAACAGCGAAGAGAGTGTTTGCAAGTTTTCTGCAAACGCAGCTCCGAACATAAACTCCATATAAGAAGTTCCGCCACTGTTCACTCTGAATGCACTTCAGAACCTTTTGCTCACTCTATTTTACTCAGTAAATATGCGGAATTGAATTTATTCGATACTGAGTCGATTTTACACTCCGAAAAATTGTACTCTCAACTCCGCTATCCATTTACTCCTCAAATTTTTAACAGTGTATTAGAAACGGTAAAGCGAAAATTTCTAATAGTGTTCTTAAGAGTTTAGAGCAAGTCTTTAAATGGTTTCAAAGGATGCGCGACTGTATAAGTGTTAATGAAGACTATTTTGAAAATATAAAATAAAGATTGCGTTAAAAAAATAATTTTGTCTTATCCATTCCAGAAACGTTCAGAGTGACCTACTGTACGGCGATCTGACTATCTGTAAGGCGATTCAATATATGCATTAGGAATGCAGCTTAGAAATACATGTGCGTCCCCAGAAAATTATATTTTTTAAAAAGAAATATATTTTAGAGAAAATGTGAAAAGTAATTGGGAAAAACTATATACTACTGTACTAGTATACGTACTGACCGTCCAAAAAGTTTAGGTAGTTCGATTTTTGTGCACATTTTCATGAAAATCTCAACAACAAAAATTCTAAAAATATGAGACAACATGCATGTTGCAGGTGAAGGTTTTGCCAATACTGATACCAAATTTCAAAATTTTTAGATGATCAGTGATTATTTCCGGGCGAGTGAAATATAAAAAGCATGATAATCCTGTGATCATTCCAGAATACTCAACTTTGAATGGCTGTAAGTCACTGAAAAAAATTAGTAAAAATCTGCCAAAAATATATGGGTTTCGTTTACCCTTTCTGTGACCAGTGGTGATATTTAGGGTCAGAAATAATTATTCGTTAATAAGTTATTGACAAAAGAGTGGGGAGGTGTTTACTCCGGCACTAAGGAACGTACAGATATGATTCTTGAAGCAAATTACACATTTTAGGCTTCTGACAATGTTGTTCGTATTATCATTCAGAAAAAGTTGCACTTCAATGTTTAAAAAATTATTTTTTTCTTGGAAAAATACAAAATGCTTACAATAATCGAGGCTACCGCACACTCAGCGTGGGATATTTCAGGCGCTACTGCTACACGTGCAACACGTCCTTCTCTCACACTCGCACAGTTACACAGCCTCTAAGCCCTGATGCAAAAAAAGGGATACGGTTGCCTGGGAGGGCTTATGGGTCTCATATGGCTATAGATCTGGATAGGTGAACCAGAGAGGTCTAGCTACTCTGGGGAACTGACAGACTCTAGTCAGTGGGACTTAAACTACGGAGCGGTCCTTCCATTGGGTAATGGAAAAGTCTCCTGGAATATCGAGGGCGCGAGTTCTCATGCTCCCAAGCTACAATGTGATCGCCGCGTCAAGGGCTAAATGGTACCAGGAACATCCCGGTCTGCCCCCTCAGTAGAGGCGGACAGGCGGGGGTCTTAAAGGAGGTGCCTTAACGGGGACTTTGGGTTTATATTTCTGGTTTAAGAGCTTTCATTGTTTATGAAAATAGTGACGTGATGCAAATTCTGTTTCAAAATACGTGTCAGAAGAGTAATTATGAAAAAAAAAAGTTTTGGCGGAAACAGATGAAAAAGTCTTTGGCAGAAATTAAGCCCTTCAGAATATTTTGAAATACTTGAAGCATGAAAAAGTTAGTTTTTATTAGGTGAAGTATTTTCTTGAACTTCTGGTATAAACGTTCTAAATATATTAAAAATAATTGAATCTTGCATTGTCACATACGGTGAAAGAATATTGAGTAATAAGAAAACATTTAATTAGTGTTGACAATCTCTGGAGTACATTGCATTCTCTAGAAAATTTATATATTGTTTAATTTTTGTTCTTCATGTACCACATTTCATGTGGCAATCTATTGCAGCCGAAATGCAACACATATCAATTAATTAAATGGCAAATAATGACGTAACTAAAAAGCGGCTCTGAGTAAATAACATATGTTCCCTGATAATGCGAGCTTCATCTTAAAAAATACACACATCAAAATCACATTTCAATCACAATTTATATAAGGCATTTCAGTCAAAGCGCGGCACCATACCTCACTCTCCCCTACAGGTTTCATCAATTTTTTATTTACGTTTTTCCTTTTCAATGAAAAATTTATTTAATCAAATAAAATTGAGTATAAGGCACTTATGCAATATGTATATAGTTGCACAGATTTTTTTCAGTAACTCACGAATATTGTTCCATATTTGTTGAAAAAATAATTTCCTAATTTTTTTTTATTTTTAAAAGAAGCTTAAACCGTAGTTTTGGGTTCCTATACAGACCCAAAACGATTACAATTTGAAATTAAGATCTAATTGAGAAAAATATCCTTACATCTCGAAGATTTTATACGCAACTCTTTTGATCTTTAAGACGGACAGAGAGTTTTTTTCCTGAAAATGTTCTTGTTTTTTTTTTTAATTGAAAATGGAGTGTGTTTTTGTGCCTGAAACTGGCAACACCGGCAGCGTACAGAATAGTCTGAGTGGCTAGTCTAGATTATGTGGTAAAAATATTACGTTCAACAATTCATCGTTTTAGACACATATCAAGGGAAACCGAGACTCGTTTGAAGCGCCTTATTAAGATATTGAAGAGTTAACAAATTCTATGTTCGCAGAAGAGCCCATTATGATATTTCAACCCCTATGAAGAGTACCCACGCGAAAAAATTCTACGGAAAGTGTTCTACGGAAATTCCATGTGGAAATTCCACATGTGAATTACATGCAGAAATTCTACAAACATTTCTACAAACTGATTTTGGACAAAGTTTGACTTCCGGTGATGAACTGTGCTTTCGGAAATCACAGTCCGAACATCACACCATTGCACCAGGTATGCGAACAACATCTTCTTCGAGAAAATTATGCTACCTTTCCATATGTCATCCAGACTAAAATCCGGATAGAGTCGCTAGTTTTCCGTTTAAGATTTTACGAACCGAAAGAGATCCAGATAGAGATGGAATAAAATCCGACGTGGGCCCGGATAACTTTTGAAAGACTAATCAGATTAGTTTGCAATTTTACATACAGTTCAAGGGACCAAAAAGAAAGATCGAGTCCATTAACCCGTATTTGTTGACCAACGGTTCTGTTTTTAACCATAAAAAAAGTAATAAAAAATGAAAAATTCCATTTTTCGGCCACAAAATTCAAGATACGAAAAAAGATCAATCCACAAGAGTTATGCACCACAAAAAGGTCTATTAATTTGTTAAAAATCACTTTTTGATAGGATGCGTATATTTTCTGTTTTAATTGTAAAAAAATAACATTAAGAATGACAAAATTAAATTTTTGGAAAAGCGACACAAGCCACGAAAAAAATTAACAGCCCAAAGTTGTTCACCCAAAAAAGAGCTACACGTTTTTCATGAAACATTTTTTAATATAATGCGTATTTTTTGTTTTAATCGTAAAAAATAACGTTAAAAATAAATAAATTAAATTTGTGGAAGCCCCACGCAAGTCACGAAAAAAAAATACTTGCTTATTCGTTTTATTTTTCGTCAGTTCATTGTATCGAGTACAAAAAATTATTATTAAAAAAATTTTTTTTTCATTTGAATATTAATAATAATAATGATCGAAAAGTTAGTTTTCGCAACATGAAGTTGGTTAGCAGAGACGTTTTTTTTTGTCCTTTTTTTTTAAATTTGTTCGTTTGATTATTTAAACGATTTAAAGTTTAGAAATACATGAGTGTAATAGGAAATATTGTTTTTTATTTACTAGAATACTTAAAATAAACAAGAAGCCTAATATTTCAATATTATACTTCTTATATTAGTTTCAGTAATAATAATAAAATTGTTAAAAGTCTAATACAATTGCAATTTTTTATTTCAAGCATGAGTGAAGTCTTTGAACTTTCAGCTTTAAACTTTCAACATTATAATATTTGAAACTGGAATTATTTAAAATTAAACAATCATGAATTGAAAGCATATATCAAAACCTTGAAAATGGTTTGGTTTCATTTTTAAATCATTCAAAATTGTATCGTTTGAAAATAATTATATTTTATAGTTGCAAAAGAAATGAAAACCAATGATTAGTTAAATAATTAATTTTAACCTGAAATTTCCTAAAGTACTTAAATATCCGTTTAAATATCAATAATTTTAAAGGCTGCGTCTAGTCGTCCCGAAAAATTGGGCACAAATGGGCCAAGCTTATGCAAAATATTTGAGAACTCATTCCGAATTTCGGGACGAAGAGACCTTTCCAATTTTTAATTAAAAACTTTAAATCATTGAATGAATCCCGATTTAAAGTCTTCGATATTAAATCACCTATAAATGAGGATCACTTAAAAGTGTACACTTTCAAAGACTTGGAGGTTATGAAAATTGAGAAAATTTATTCTTAGGCATGTCAATGTGAAAATTAATCAATGTTACAACTTAAAAATGGACCATTTTTAAATTTTGAACGTTTTATGTTTAAATTTTTTGAATTAATAAAAAATGGTACGATATCAAATTCAAAGCCTTTTAAACTAAAAATGTACAGCTTTCGAAACATGGAATAAAAAACTTTTCATTTATTTATTTTTTTTTAATTAAGAATTTTATATTCAGAGCAATGAAAATTTGAGATATTCCCCGATTTCCTGAAAATCTTTTAATTCCTTGAATTATCAAAATTGCTTGATTTTTCTGAATTCCTTGAAATCCTCGAATATTGTGAATTCCCTGAATTCCTGAAGTTCCTTAAATTCGCTGAAATTATGAGAATTTGTCAAATTCTTTGAATTCCTTAAATTTTTTAAATATTATTTATATTTTTTTATATATTTTTTATATTTATTTATATTTAAAATACCTTTATTACAATTAAATAATTTTTCAAATGTGCTTGAATTCATAAAATGAGTATCTGAATTTAGTACATAAATTGATTATTTACTTTCACGTTATGTAATTGATTATTGGCTACAATTTGTGAAATAAAAGTTTATTCACATTTAAACTACCTCTATTCCAATTATGTAATTCCTATCAATGTTTGTGATATTGTGAAATGATTATCTGAATTTAAGTTTCTAAATTATATGTAAATATGTATTGATTTTTTCTCAAATTATTACGCAAGGTTACTAATTAATCAAATTTTCAGAAATGAAAGTGAAAATTTAAAAAAAATTTAAAGTAAAAATTACTCGAATGCCTGGATGAAAATTATAATTCAATGATTATTATGTTGTGAACAGATTAATTTTTTTCACAATAATAAATTACATGAAGATTAAATTCTAATTTGCTTAAATTAAGTATGGTGCATAGATTGATTATTTACTCTAAGGCTATGTAATTTAATATTAGCTATAATTTGTATAATAAAAGATTATTTATGTTTAAAATACATTTACTCCAATTGCATAATTTTTGTACATTTTTTTGATGTTATGAAATAAGTATCTGAATTCTGCTTTCAATATTACACATATATACATATATTTTACTTTTCTATGGAATTAGATTAAAAGGTTATTAATAATTCAAATTTTCAGAAAAATATAAAGTAAGCATTATTCAAATGTTTTAATGAAAATAACTGTTTATTGCTTCTTATCTTCTGAAATTATTATTTAATATTTACATATGTTTCTATTTGTTATGGGATTAGTTTTGAAGGTCGTTAATAAATTAAATGTATAGAAATGCATTTTTAAACGAAAAAAAATATAATGCAAACATTATTTGAATTTTTCAATGAAAATAATTTTTTAATGCTTTTTATGTTGCGAACTGATTAAATAATTATAAACTGATTCGAATAATACTTAAAATTTCTGGAATTGGTTTGAAAGGTTATTAATAAATTGAATTGTCAAAACTGAAAGTTCAAATTTAAAAAAAAATTAAATAAAGTGCAAAATTATTTGAATTTTCAAATAAAAATTAAAGTTAAATGCTTCTTATTTTGTGAACTGATTAATTAATTATTAGCTAATTCATTTTTTTCTTAATATTAATTTACATAAAGAATAAATTTGAATTTTTCTCTAATAAGTGATATAAATCTATTATTCATTTTAAGGTTATTTGCTGAATTTGATTAATATGTGTGTATTTTGAGGTACAACAGAGACCGATATTATCGGAATGGCAGAGACCTCAACAACGAATCCTAACCTCCAAATAGTGCACAAAGTATCACATGCCCTTAATTGGTATTTTCTTTGTTTCTTCTCGTCTATAAGGAATTATAAATTTTAGACATTTATCTTTTTGAGATAAATCTTACACAAGAGGGAAGCAATACCACACCCGAATATATTTATTCATAGCACCAATTCTGAAAAAGAATAAGGGCTTGTTTTATTTTAATTTATTTAAAAAAAGGAACCTTTATTTTCAGTATTTAAACTGCATGGCTTTTCGAATTATTGGATAATAATTTCTTCCAAGATTATCTGGTGCCGTACGCAAATCAGTTTTATTTTATTTCCGGTAATGCTACTTGTTTTATTCGCGCAAGAAACTTTTCGCGAGGTCGTGCACTTGAAACTACGTTGCATTTATTTGCCCTACGCCTTATATTAGAAGAAATAAAAATTAGAATTAATTCATGAATAAATTCTAAACTCATTTCTTGTCCGTTCTATATATGGCCGAAGCAATTATCTATTAACTTTTAATAAATTTAATATATCAAGAAGGGTTTTTTTCTATTTCAATCGCAAAACTGTTGAACATAGCAAAAGTTTCTACTACTTGTTTTATTCGTGCAAGGAGAAATAAAAATAAGATGAACTCACGTTATTATTTTTCATAATTTATTGTTCCTATTCATAATCTGAATTAGAATATATGGTTTTCAGATCAGTGCCGGTTGCTTTCTTATAACTATTCTTCTCAATATTCTTTTGAGCGTTACCATTCAGGGAGTCAAAAAGATTGCTGAATTGGTGGAAATTCGTAATTGGTTCGAATTTATCCTCCTATCGCTGAGGTGGTGGATTCATAAACCTAAGGTTGAATGGAGCATTTACGGAAGTTCCGTTGGGCTGTGTCACTCTTTTTATCTCGTGAACAATTAATTTTCCAGTCAAACTTTGTTCCGCAAGTTTCAGGCACAACGCTTTGTCTCTTCTTTCACGGAATTTCTTACCTGAACGTGGCTTAAGTTTTTTTTATACTGGGACCAGGCAAGGTAGACATTGAAAAAGATTTTTTTAACTATGAAAAACGATTGAAAGTAAAGTTTTGTTTTAAACTCGATCATTTAACATGTCGAATTTCGAATCTGTAAATTATTTGAATTCAACTATTTAGCATACTATAGCTGCATATTGAACATTAACGAGAAGTAATTAGCATAATTAGCTGCATAATGATCGTTTTAATATCTCAGAATCGAACAAGACATTTGAAATAAGAGTAAAAAATTAAACTCACAATGAAAATTCGTTCAAATAAAGTGTCAACTTTCACTCTTAACCCTCGGGCACTGGCGTATACTAGGCGAAGTAGAACGCCGGCGGACGGTATGTAGTGTCGCCCACACCGAATCGACAACTTGCTCTATAATAGGAACGTTTGTTTGTAGTTATTGCACAAAAATTAATATACCATCTAATTTAGCAATAAAAATAGCCTCAATAGAAATTGCGGAAATATTTTGTTAAGTAGATTGGTTATTTTCCTCACGGCGGGCGGTACGGAGTGCCGAGAGCGCGAACCTTCTCACTTCATGAGGTAATTGACGAATGTAAAGAGCATATTGGAAGCAGGAAGGAGTACGGGGACATATTATGATAGTTGCTTGAAAGATACCTAAGCGCGTTTTAGCGGAACCCTGGCACACTAGAGAATAATCATAATTTTTGATCGGAAAGCGGCATGGATTGCCGCCCGCCAGTGCCCCAGGGTTAAATGTTAATATTGTTCAGTTATTCAGCATATTTTAGCTGCATAACGAACAGAAGACAACAATTATTTGGCACACTATAGCTGCATCATTACTGTATTTTCATTTTACAGTGAGAATCGACCACCCATTTAGGAAGAGAATTCATTCATCTTCATTTTGCTTTTCTTGACTTCTCAGTGACGTAAAATTCGAGCATTAATTATGTTCAGCTACTTAAAACACTTCAGCTGCATAGTGAACTTTAACGAAAATTACTTAGCATGATTTAGCTGCGTAATTATCATTTTTAAATGTCTCAAAATTGAAAAATCGTCAATCGAAATAAAGTCAATAAAAACAAATATTAATATTTAAATAAAATAAGGTATCAATTCTTACTTCTCAAATATTAATTATGTTTAGTTATTCAGCATACTTTAGCTAAATAAATAAACAAAAGGCAAAAATTACTTAGCATACTAGAGCTTAGCATATTTTAGCTGCACAATTTTCAGTTGCTTAGAGTAATTTGGTTCACCATTACTAGACAATTTTCAGACAATATAATAATTAAACAGTAACCAGATTTAAACAAATAGTTAATGTTAACGGTAAACAGTAACGTTTTACGGTGCCGTGGCAGGACAGTGGTGTGTAATCCGACACCACCACTGCCACCATCAGTTTGTTACGTACCGTCAAACTTTCTGTCAATGTCTGTCAAAATGTAGTGTCAATTGTTTGTTGTTAATGTTTTGATACGTGGAGGCTTCCACAAACTGCCAATTTAATGCTACGTTAAATTCCTTTTCATCAGTGGGTTCGGTAAGACTGCTCTCGGACTAAGATTGCCATTGCTGCCATGTTTATTTCTGGAGGGGGGGGGGTGATTTTAAGGAGAGACGATGGTTTTGTTGACTTTTCGTACTTTTAAAATTATAGTAATTTTATTCATATATATCACTAAATATATATGATTTAAAACTAAAGGTGAACAACCACCGGAGGGTCCCATCTCACAACCGTGAGATGCGTGGTCAGAGGACACGACGATATCACAACGACAGACCTGCGAAACCCTCGTGTGTTTTGAGGACACAAAGCGATCCAAGGATGGCAGCTTTCTGCATCCATCTCGCAAGTGCCGTGGCATACTTTTGGCACGTGGGTATGGCTTTAAGGTTACGAACCAGTGATAGTTTTGCACCTCTGAGAGCACCTATCGCAAGGACAATTACTTGTACCGAATATTTTGGGTACAGTCGTTGCAGCTCCCTTTTAAGATCTTAATACCTTTCCTCCTTTTCTTTCTCCTTGGCAGTGATGTTGTATTCGGAAGGAGCCGAGAATTCGATCACGAATATAGGATGCAGAAAGCTGTCATCCTTGGGTCGCTTCGTGTCCTCAAAACACACGAGAGTTTCGCCGGCCTGTCGTTGTGATATCGTCGTGTCCTGTGACCACTCATCTCACGGTTGTGAGATGTGGCGATGAGTGAGACTTACCGCGGTCCTACTGGAAGTCAGTGTCATTTTTTAGATGGCAGTTTCTCCCAGTGGGACCCTGCGGTGGTTGCTAACCTTATTTTTAATTATATATATATATATATATATAGTGCAATTTTTGAAATAACTAATTTTTTACGATATATCTATAGGCTCCGGCAAAATCTGGTTCATCGCTTCACAACTACAAAGGAAGTCATAGTATAATTTTAATGGCGATGTGTGATGCGAAACAGCGATTTACCTTAGTAGACGTCGGAGCTAATGGAATAAAAAGTGATAGCGGAATATTTAAAAAGTCCAATATGGGGAAAGCTCTAGCAAAACAAAACTCTTAATTTGCCTCCGCCGAGGCCTTTGTACGTGGGTTCTGTAAATGTGCCAGTTGTAGCTGTAGCTGATGCTGCTTTCCCTTTAGACCTCAGCATTTTAAAACCCTTTCCTGAGAACAGGGCCAATTTTCGCAAGAGTCTCCAAGATTGATAAAATTGCTTTGGCTGCAATATACTTGCACAACTGGTTACTTGGTGAAGACTTCGAAGTGGAGCACGATCCAAATGCCTTCTATCTCCCCTCAGGAGCAAGAAGACAGTTTTTTGACGTCTCAGAGGTGGCTGTGCATGATGTATTCTCAGCCAAGGGCATGCGAGAAGAATTCGCGGATTATTTCGAGAGAATAAAGCCTCTGCCGTGACAGCTAAAATACGCCAACGTATAGAAAATTATTTCAGTATGCAGAGGATTACTGATAATAAATCACTAAAATCAATGTTTAGTTTTTCGACCAGATTGTATGAATAAAACGTTAATAGTACTTTTCGGGTGGCACAGTGAATAATTTTTCAAATTGATTTTATAATAATCAGAATTCGTATTTCTCGTTAATGAAAAAGTGTCACAGGGAAAATATTCGCTTGGAATTCCACGTGAAAAAATGAGAGGTATTTTCAAACAGTCAACGTGGAAATCCACATAGAACCTTAAGCGAAATTTTTCAACTGTAAATGTATTATAAAACGTAAGAGATAGGCAAAAACTAAGGTCATTTTTTTACTTCAGGTACACTGCGTACATTAAAAAAAAAACTCATTCCATAGGCGTAACTGTGGTTTTGAGGTAAGTAGACGGAAAACAATCCATAAAGTATCACGTGGTATTCCACGTGAATTAAAAATATTTTTTATTCTCGAAGCTCTTTTTCTTGGTCATAAGCAAATGTAATTAAGTCTAAAATTAATTTTGGATGATTCTGTGTTGGTACCCTCCTTATATCAGCCTCCACTAAATGCAGCCCCGCTACAATTTCAGGATCTGTTCTTGGATCTTGTTGCTGATGTTGTAGCTCTTGTAGTCGTAGTAGTTCTTGCTGTTGCTGTTGATTTTGTTGCTGTTGTTGTTGCTTCTGTTGTCGTTGTTGATGTTCTTGTGACGGTTGTCGTTCTTTTTGTTGTTCTGGGTTTTGTTGTTGAGGTAGTGGTGGTTGTTGTTGTTGGGGCCTAAGCCATTGATTGTACTACCCAATTTGACGTTTGACCGTATAAGTGATTTTTATGCTGGGTTTTGTTCTGTGTAGTTCCATTTAATTTTGCTCGTTGACGCCTTGTTCAACAGACCTGTAGTTTCAACAGAATCTAGGAGCCTGTTCATCTTATTGAGCAATAAGTCACAAACTTCGTCATTGGGATCCTTATTTTCTGAAATGGTAATACCGCACATAATTCAAACGTCTTCATAATTCCAAAATATTATATTTTAGTTAGTATGTCATAACTGTTGAAGAGAAAAACGTAAATCAACTCTACACAATAATTATTTATATTACCCCAGAGATAATAAATTATAATGATTCAAAATGATAGATGGAAAGTTCAAGGCCTTGAAACTTATATCGACAAGGGGATAGAAAAATATTCATGTAGATAGATGGACTGGGATAAATTATTCTCAACCCTTCCCGACTTGTCATTATTTATATGCAACTAATTTACAATTATGTGTAGGAATATTATTATACTTTTATGATTTTTCCCTCCTGGCGGTTTTGGACCATTTGACAATGTGTCATCAGTATTACCAGGTACATTGGACTGCGTTCTATTAAAGAAAACATCAACCACATCACTATGAAATATCTAGATAGTTCATGAACTGCTAGCGGATTGTGTGATAATCAACGGTCTCACTACCTGTCTAAAATATTTACTCCTTACATGAACTGCGCAAGCACCTTTAGACAGTAATGTAATAGGTCGGAGTTTCACTATCTGTATAGCTATTCTAGCCATTTCATGAATCGACTAAGGTTCTGTAGAGCAGATAGTGTAATACGTTTCATTGAATAACAATTTAAAGTAATCATCACTTAACCATTTAACCCTTGATTCTGATTCTTTTAAAATTATTAATTTTGTTTAAAATCATTTTTAGGAAGCAAGCATGGGGATTTTGTAAAAAATACATTTAATTGCAATATAAAACTTCAACTTTAAAAAAAAGGTTTTTCAAATGTTAAAGGATATTATTTTCTTGGCTGAATTGAATGGAATCAAAATTTAGTTCGACATAAGTGAGTGAAAAGTATTAATTACACTAAAACATGTTATAAAATATTTTGTTTAGATCTTCATCCATACGTAGTGAATTATATTTTTATAATATGAATAAACCGATTGTGAGACTGTAATTGCAACTTTTTAACTTATATTTATCGAACTTTACTACTTTTGCTTCCTAAAAATGCTTCTTCATTTATTACACTATTTGCTCGACATAACATTAGTCGTTTAATGAAATGGCTAGAATAGTTATAGAGTTATATAGTTAATAGTTATAAATTCCGATCTGTCACATTGTCTGAAGGTGCTTGCGCAGTGCATGAAACGATTTAAAATTGTACACAGATAATGTATCCCAGCGGACACTGTTATATAACTGTGATATAATAGTTATAGAACACAAAATAACAGGTTCTGTAACAGGATTAGAACATACTTAGACCATGGTCTAAGTAATGTCGTCCCCAAATGGACGTAGCAGTTGAGTAACTGTAAGGAAACCGAAGTTTTTTTCAGCAGCAAAGAAAATCATGCCTTAGCCACCGAGTTACTGAAATCCATATTTGACAAAGCTGTTACGATATCAAATACATTACAATACTACACTTTCATTCCCACTCAAGGTGGAAAACTTCAACTCAAAATGTTTTCGTCTTCTGAGAAACACGACATCTTCTCGAATGGTAAAAAACAAACTCCGCAAAAGAGGTCTGCAAAGAAAACAACTGTTGAAACTATAGGCACCAAAGCGTTGCACAAAGATCCTCGGCGTGAGCGCACTAGGGGAGATCGCGCGTCACCCGCCCTATCATGGCATCTTGTTTGCGTATCGTTCTATTACTCAAAGACGAATTAATTTGCCACTCTGAAAATTGGGGGTCTCATGGGAAAAAAGCTCAGCTTTATTTTAAAACTATTTTGAAGAAAAAAGTGTCGAAATTTGAAAAAAGTCAAATTTATTTTTAATTTCCGAAAATTGGGGTCAAATTTGGACTTCTTTCACAAATCTTAACGACAACCAAAAAGCTTGTGAAAAAATCTATCAAAAACATGAATAGTGACATTTAGTTTAAAGCAATAGGAAAAAAGTTACAAATGTTTGAAAGAAAGGCTTCGCTTAAAAAACCAATAATTGTACCCCCTCCGCCTTGATAAATAATCATCAAAATTCAATAATTTTTAGTGTGAGGAGTACTATCTAACAGGACTACAATTAAGCTAATTTTTAGCCCGATCCGACAACTTTCATTTTTGAGATGGGTACACTTGAGAAATTATGCCAATTGGTATTTTAAATTTAATACTATTTTTAACAGTATTGAAAAGCATATAACTTTTTTAATTCTTATCGAAATAACAAATAGCATTAGAATAATTTGCAAGTAATTTTGTCGCGTACCAGAAAGTTTGATAAAAATGTCTAAAACTTTAAAAAAAAATTTGTTCCAAATTTTGAAAAAATTCTAACTTTTAGAATTTTGGTCTAATTGAAAAATGTAGCTGGGATAGTTTCGAAATATATTTGATATCTAGTTACGTTTTGGAGTGACATTTCTTAATCCATCCGAAAAATAATTTTTCATATTTTTTGAAAATTTTAAAAATTTTCAAAAGTATATACATTTTTTAATTTTCATTGAAAAAAAAATTTAATTGAGATAATTTGCAAGTATTTTCCTCCTTTACAAGAACAAGAAATTTGTTTAATTTCGAAAATGCTCAACATTTTTTATTGTTGTTGAAAATATCTGGTTAACAAACTTGACCTTCATTTTGGGACACTTAAAAATTTTGTCAAAAGCTGACTTGAATGGACAAAACTTCAAAAGTTATCGTGGCTACATCATTCAGATAACCACACAGGCATACGACAGACACCGACAAAATTTTACGATTTTCGGACTCTGTGAGTGCCAAAACTTAAAGCTCCGTTAAAAAAATAGTAGTCGAACAATTTGACCATTACATTACACTCTCATGAATGATAATGTGAAAAATTAAACAATGTAGGTTTCAAGAAGATCTACAATTTTGTAGCACTCACGTTATAAGTTTCAAGCTTTCAGAAAATGTGCACCCTGTGACTCTTGAAACTTGTGAAAAATTTCAGCTAAAAATGATTCAGTTAAGGTGGTTCGGGCATCTTGAAAGAATGAAAGATGAACGACTGACCAAACAGGTGTATAAAGGTCAAGTAAATGGCAGAATGCCCAAAGGTAGACCGCCGAAAGAATGGTTAGAATCTGTGAATGAGCCATTAATCCAAAAAGACATAAGAAGCCATAGAAACACGAGAGCTTGCATGAAAAAATGCATGAAAGTGAAGGAAGCTAGAGTAGTATGCCAGGACAGAAAAGTGTGGTGGCAAATATTTTGTAAAAAGAATGTGAGTAGAGTGAATGACGCCTGAAACAAATACCTTGGATACTAACAGACCCAAGTGGGGAACCACACATAACAATTTTGTGAAGCTCTCCACGTGGGGTGATCGCTGGAGAGATTGATCAGCGGCCTGGGTTGGAGCAGTGTTGCGGAATGAACGTGTTATTGGAATAAGCAGCACGAGAATTCTAGATCAATCTAAAATATCTATACCTTACACCTATATACTTATCTACCTGATACCTATATACTCATCCACACACTACTACTTTCCAACCGAGCAATTCACGCCTACCCCGAAAGGGAAGCAGCCTAATGGTATAATGGTAATAATAATAATTAAAAGTAATTTGTTATTGAAAAAGTTATTTTTTCAACGGCATTTTTGGCACTTTGGCCCATTGGAAATCAGCAAAAGTAAGTAATTTTACTCTAGAGTAGTCATACCATCATGTGCAGGTAGCGGCAAAGCGACTTTTTACAAATAAATTGCATAAAAGTGGCTTCAAAAAGATGCTCCGTGTTTTCTCATTAGAAATTAAATAAGTCCATCAAATTTCATTTCAGAATTGCAAATGAGCCAAATTAAAAGGTGGAGATTCGTGAGACTCATTAAAATCAAATAAAAAGGTGCTACAGAGTTGAAGGCGCAGATGTCCAGAATACAATTTATATGAGATTTTAAATCTTCGAGAGTTCGCCATGCGAGTTAGCACCTTTTTATTTGGTCTCTTCGAGATGGAACCTTGTCATTTGAACACGTCAATATAGGCTTTTTTCTGTATTAAAAGTTGCCAACAATACCAGTATCTGTAGTTAGATTTCAGGTATCAATTTTACCAAAATGAATGGTAAAAAAATAAAACATTAATATTTAAAAAAAATTATTTTATAGATGTTTTTATATCAGTTGTTGTTATATCAATTTAGAACTTATATCTCTGGTATTATAATATATTTAATCTTGCATTGAGGCATTTTAGAATTAACGCAGGAAAAATTCTATCATAAGACGTCGAAATATTTCGAATCTAATTTGAATTCTATTTTCTATCGCGTAGTTTCTAATTCAGGGGTTATTTCCCTGCTCAAAATGACAGATAGGATTCGGAATTTCTTCGCATCTATCCGGATTTTTATACGGTATTTGTGTCTGGTTTACAATCTGGTTCTATGCGGAATTTGGTCGGTGTATACAACATTTTCTATCTGGTTTTTTATCCGGTTCTATGCGAAATATTTTCGGTGTCCAGTAAAACCCTATGCGGTTTTCATCTGGCTGCTGTCGCGTTCAAATCGTGGTTGTGTTGCCCTGCTACATCAAACGCAACAGCTGTCCTAAATTTCTTTCCGTGCAGTTCACGATATAACTAGAATTAATGGCCTCCGCAGTTTCGCGATAAGAGGAGCCGTGGAGCCGAAAAAGAGAAAATGCTCAGTCAAGCGTGATTAACAGCTCGATAGCCGCACTCTCAGCGCGTTCGTTGCGTCAGGTTGCGTCATGCGTTCAAATACAACAGAAATGATTCATGCAGCCCTGCTTATTTATGTTTCGATTCCCCCATTTCAGGATCAATGCCAATGCAAGCCATGTCTGAAAGCGTTCTTATATTGAGAGTTGAGTGTTCTACCTTGTCCACAATTTTTTAATAATAACTCGTGTCCATAAAAAATGAGATTTTGGGTAGAAGTGTTAAGAAATTAAATAAAAGGTCCTAAGAAAAATTATGCGCGCATTGGCAATACATGGCCATAATGTACTCTGGGAAGTTATCCAATGTTCTGGAAGAAAATATTGCACAATAATTTAAAAGTATTAACTGAGTCCATTTTAAAGCAGACAAATTCTACACTTCAAGTCGCAAAACCTCTCATTGACGAAATGTGTTGTTCTTAGAGAAAATTAGGAGAGCCTCATTTTTCCATTTTGAAAAAACCAAATTTCCACAAAGCTGCAAGTATTTCAATTTTGACATCTACTAAAAAAAAAACACAAAATTTTTCTTTCAACTCATATAGTTTTTGACTTAAATTTTGGTGGGTTTCACTGTCCACTTTCAAAATCTGTCAGAAAATTGCAAAAAAAATGAAAAATTTCAAAATGGCAACGACTTGTTTGAAAATATAAGAATTCTATTGCCACAAGAAACCCTCAATAATATTTTCGCAAAGTTTTTGCTGAACTTAGCATGTTTTTATGAAAACCTTAGTCACGGCACTGGTCGTTTCTCACAAGCGATGAATCAATTCCTCTAGTTAGTATATAAGAAAGTTCCAAATTTCACCTCTCAGCGTGAAGCGTGCGCCTGCGTAGTTTCGTCGAAAGCATCTTATATGTGTAGTATTATATTAGGTTTAGTTGTGTGTGTATTATAAGTGTTGAGTAGTTGTAGGTGTCTTGAGTGTATTTGCGAGGAAATTGTATTCTGATTGGCTGTGACTGACTAATGTGTATGTAAGTGTATGCTGTTCATTGTGTATAAGAGTTTTTTTTTTATTTACAGAAGTTTACGGTTTACCAAAGTGACAGTTGAAGTTTCTTGAGCGTCCGTGATTCCTTCATGCTACGAAGTACAGTATTAATTAAAGTACAATTCGAAAGATATTCATATCAATTTGTCACACTTTTGTGTTTGTGAATTAAGTATTAGCTAATTTCGTTTTACCGAACAGAAATGAAACTTTATCGAAGTATCCATATGTCCCAAGTTTACCCAACTGAGTTTGGTAACATTTCTCGAACTATTTTTCTCCGTGCATTACCAAATTTCAAAGGATTTTAAGTATTTTAGAGTGTTAAAAAGATTCCTTGGTATTTTGAATTGATTTCAATAATTTGAAAGGATTAAGTTGTACTTAACACTTGATTTATAATTTTCTAGAGCTTCAGTTAAAAAGTGTCAAATTATTTGGAATATTTTAGATTATTTCAAAAGATTCCAGAGAATTTATAATATATTTCAATAATTTGAAAGTATTCCAAACGATTCTAAAGATTTTGGAGTATTGGATATACTTCCGAAAAGGTCACCTAGGAATATTGACTTGATACTTGGCCTAGGGGTTCCTTGTAGAATCTAATTGAACGCACTAAAAGAACCCAACGTAGGACTTGAGTGTCGGCAAATTTTTAATGCAGTGTGGTACAATCGACAACTTTTTGCAAACTTCGGCATATCGCCAGTCAATAACAGTGGCGAACGCACCGTTCATTGTATAGTATGTTTTTATTGCCTTATATAATATACTTAATTTTTTATCTGGATTTTGGTTTACTGTTTCTAACTTTTTTAAAATGAGTTCTTTTTTTATAGCGTTAAGGTGCTACACGGTTATCACTTTGATGTAAGAACACCTCAGTAGGCCACAGCTGGGGCGCATATTAGGCGAATTGTATTCTGATATCACTGGAAAAACAAAAATAGTAATAATTTTGTCCTAAGGCGATTGATTGTAATGTTATAATATTTAAATTAATCAATATAAATTAATATACTAATTCATAATATATAGTTAATATAATTTCTTTGTTAATTTTTTTCAAAGCGTTAAATTGCTACACGGTAAACACTTGGATTTGAGGAACATCTCGGTAGCCCAGCTGGAGCGGATATTATACGATCCTAATTTCGTTGGAAAAAAAACACCAGTGATAATAGAGATCCGTCCATTATCCCGGAAGAGCCCCACTTTCCGGAATTTTGATATTTTCATGGGGCGCGAAAAGTTTGAACAGTGTTATTTTTCATTAATTCTTTTGTTTATGAAAATTTTGAAGTATATGTGTTTCAAAGTAAATATTATTAATCCCTAACCTTAATAACTAACCTTCCCAATAATTTATAATGTTGATGTTTAAGCGTTGTCTCTATTCTGTATTAAATCCTTTTGAAAATAAATGTATGATTTTAAAATAGCGCCTACTCAAGCCAATCAAAATTCATAAAAATTCAACTATTTCCGGTACAGCGGCACCAATCAGAATGAACTTTTCGGATGCTGAGTTTCCTTAGAAGGTTATATACAGACTATACGGGAAACATTCCTCCGAGAAGTTCACTCTTAATCTGCACAGCCGATATTGCTGATCTAATGTATCGGTAGTCTTTCTAGGATCTTAAGAAATACAATTACATGATTATATACCTCAAGCAGCAAATAGTTTATTATTTATTAAAAGTAAGCTGTAAAAAATTTATCTGAATTTTACATCGCTGGGCGGTGGACATGAAGAGACCCTCGATGGACGGATTAAAATGATGTATTGCATGAATATAACGCCTGCATCGTAAATTTCCGTCCAATGATTGTAAAACTCCATCCATAGTCGGAATTTGCCGGAATTTCAATTATTTTATTTTTACTAAAATACGACTTGATTATATATATATAATTAAAAACTAAAGGTTAACAACCACCGCAGGGTCCCACTGGGAGTAACTGTCATCTAAAAAAATCACTACTTTCCAACCGAGCAATTCACGCCTACCCCGAAAGGGAAACGGCTTAATGATATAATAATAATATTAATTATTTAATCAATTTTCATAAACAAGTTAAGAGCTCGGCCATTTTTCAACGAACAGGATCAATTAGTTTAGGGAATCAAGAAACAATGTATTCCCAATAACTATTTTCTACGATATTTTGCAAATTTACAATAATTATTATTTATTGAACAGTTTTCATAAACATATTCAGAGTTTGGGTATTTTTCAAGAAATAGGCACAATTTGTTTACGGAGGCGCCTAAGAATATCTTTCTGATTACTCTTTTCTATTTTTCTTTACAAATTTACAAGAATGATTAATTATTTGAACAATTTCGATGGAAGAATTAAAAGTTTGACAATTTTCCAACGAATAGGCTCAATTTGTTTACCGAACAAATAAAAAATCTTTTTCAAATAACTCTTTCCTATGTATGATGCTGTGAAAATTTAGAATAATTATTAATTATTTAGACAATATTCATCAAAATATCCAGAGCTTGGTTATTTTTTAAGAAATAGGCACAATTTTTACTTACGGAGTCAACTAAGTATGTCTTAACGAAGACTCTTTTCCTAGGTTGCTTCACAAATTCAGATTTTGGCTATTTTCAATGAATAGGCTATTTTTTTCATAGAATTGACCAAGAATACCTTTCTGATTAATTTTTTCTATATTGCTATGAAAAGTCTTTCTGATGACTCTCTTCTATGTTGCTTTGTAAATTTGCAAGAATTAATAATGATTTAAACTATTTTCATTAAAAAATGTAGAATTCGGCTATGTTTCAATAAATAGGCTACATTTTTTAACAGAATTAACTAAGAATATCATTACGATGACTTTTTTATATGATGCTTTGCAAATTTTCAAGAATTAATAATGATTTAAACAATTTTCATAAAGAAATCAAGAACTTGACCTTTTTTCAACGAATAGGATCAATTAGTTTATTAGTGAATCAAGATTTCTACGATACTTTGCAAATATATAATAATTATTAATTAGTCAAACAATATTCATAAATAAATTCAGAGTTTAGCTATTTGTCAACGAATAGGCTCAATTTGTTTACGGAAGTAAGAAAGTACGCATTTTCAATAAGACTTCCCTACATTAATTTGCACATTAGCAATAATTATTATTTAGTTAAACAATTTTCATAAACATATTCAGAGTTTGGGTATTCTTAAAGGAATAGATCCAATTTGTTTACGGAGTCAACTAACAATATCTTTCTGATGACTCTATTCTATGTTGCTTTGTCAATTTAAAAGAATTATTAATTATTTAAACAATCCACATTAACAAAATTAGAGTTTGGTTATTTATCAACGAATAGGCTACATTTTTTTTACAGAATTAATTAAGAATATCTTTCCGATAACTTTATCTGTGATACTTTATAAATTCCCAAGTATTATTAATTATTTAAATAATTTCTATCAGCAAATCCGAGGCAACTAAGGATGTCTTTTCGAGGACTATTTCCTACGATGATTCATGCATTTATAGTAATCATTGGTTATTTAAACAATTTTCCTAAATATATTCAGAGTTTGTCTATTTTCAAAGGAATCGGCTAATTTTTTTTTACGGAAGCAACGAAGTATGTACTATAAGTAAGAATTTTGTACATTACTTTGCTCATTCACAATAATTATTCATTATTTAAATATTTTTCATAAACATATTCAGAGTTTGGGTATTTTTCAAGTAATAGACACAATTTGTTTACGGAGTCAACTAAGATTGTCTTTCCGATGCTCTTTTCTATATTGTTTTGTAAATTTACAAGAATTATTAATTATTTAAACAACTTTTATAACAAAAAATTTTTGATATTTTTTCAACGAGTAGGGTGAATTTTTTACAGAATTAACTAAGAATATCTTTTCGATGACTTCTTTCTATCATTCTCTTCAAATTTCCAAGATTTATTAATTATTTAAACTATTTTCATCAGAAAATTGAGATTTTGACAATTTGTCGAAAAAATTAACCCTCTCATGAAACCTGCTCGACATTAGTTGAAACGCAGCTAATACACAATCCGGTCGTATACGTCGCAGATGGTCATCCATCCGAGTGCTATGCGCTCTCGAAATGGTTTGATATCTGGACTCCTCTCGAGTCGAGATCATCTACTGTGTGTATTTCTATGAAAATTTGTACGCGCCGACATTTTATAGGTTTTTTTCCAAAGTTGCATGAAAAGGTTTCGAGTTGCACAATTATTTATTCTGCATCGTGAGAGGGTATTCATGCGAAGCCGTGTACAAATCAAAATCATTGAAGTAAAAATTAATTTCATGGTATTTTATTAAACTTCATTTCAAAATAAAATAAATACATGTAAAGACATTGATCGCGCGTGGAGCGCGCGTATGAGGCTCTAGTTTCGTTTAAAATGCAACTATTCCAGTTGAGGATGCACCATTTTATTTGAAAATTCATCACTGGTTGAAAAATGAGCTATTTTATTGCAAATTCGTTTTTTCTTTGGCTGAAATTTTTTTTCACTGAAAATTTAACTATTCAATTTTTAGTTCAAAAGTTATTATTTTTTACATGAAAATTCGTCTTGCTTGTTAGAAATTAATCTACTGGGTTGAAAATTAATCTTTTGGGTTAAGAAAATAATTAATCAACTATTCGATTTGAAAATTCATCATTTTAGTTGAAAATTCATCAATTTGGTTAAAAATTCATTTTTTAGATTTGACCAAGAACCAAACTTTTGAGAACAGTACAAAGAACCGAAATCTAGAGAACGACATCAGGGTCTATGGCTTAACGGTCTCTGTTTATTAAATTTTTTTAAGTACATTTTTGTAAGAAACATAAAGTTAAATTGTGTAACAGAATTGCACAAGAAGGCCTAAAAAGAAGTTTATTAAAACAAAAAGTTTAAGAAAAAACATGTACTCAAGAAATTCAATTTTTATAACATAATTAAATATATTTTTCTCATTTCAACTTCTTTGTACATGTATGTATCACAAATTGACTTTCTTTAGTATATTATTATTATTATATCATTTCGGCAGCATATAGGTTTAACGTATAGATATTTTAGATTGATCTAGAATTCTCGTGTTACTTATTTAAATAACACGTTCATTCCGCAACACTGCTCCGTTCCCCATCTGATTCTTTCCGGTAAGAAGGCTTGCATCGCTTGCATTAAGATTAGGGAATGACTATCGGTGCGACAGGCCGTGTATATTACTTTCTACATGATTGGTGGTAATTTTGTCCACTACCCCCAACCACTGAACCCTTATCCAACTACCCCAATCTTTTTGCAAAATTGATCACGGCCAGCCGGGCTAATACCCGCACTAGGCGGTGCTTCTTTTTGAATAAAAATCCTTATGCAGGCGGAAACACTGTTTAATTTAATGATTTTTGCATTAAATTGAAATTTTCGAATGGTAAGCTAAACTAACCAGCACATTCAAAAATTTTATTTGACGCAAAAATTATTAACGTGAACAGTTTTTACCTCTGTATACACTGGCTGCATCGAGAGGTGTAGCTACTCTGGGGAACTGACGGACACTAGTCAGTGGGACTTCAACTAAGGAGTGGTCCTTCCAGGGGGTAATGGCAAAGCCTCCTGGAATATCGAGGGCGTGAGTTCTCATGCTCCCAAGCTACTATATGACCGCCGTGTCAAGGGCTGAATGCTACCTGGGTTAACAAATCCTTGAACATCCCGGCCTGCCCCCCTCAGTAGAGGAGGACAGGCCGGGGTCTCAAAGGAGATGCCTTAACGGGACACCAGGTCGAATCCCATAGTATGTAGACCCGCCCCCTGCAAGCGGGGTTCTGCAGAGGGTGTTTATAATTCCCCTAGCTTCTCGTGGGATGATTGAATGAAACACGAAAAACAAAACAAAAACAATAAGGGGCCCGTTCCGAGACCCTCTTCTAACCCACCTCCAGTGGTGGAAGGCTCCTCAGGGGCAGTCCACCACGACCGGTGTGAACTTCTGGAGCCCTTGTAGCTCTGGATTATCGACCCTATCTAGGGGCCCTGAATTAGCCTTTTAATGGCTGAGACGTGAATCCCCATTATGCAGATTAATCTGCACCACAGCAAAGGTGCCTCGGCGATTCTGGCCAGGCGCTTGTCAGTGGTACAGGCAGGAATTGCCCTAATCCAAGAACCCTGGTTATACAGAGAAAGGATTATTGGCTTGTCAGGATGTGGCTACAAATATAAGGGGCAACGAGAAGAAGCGCCAAGGGCATGCATAGCCGTCAAGGGTATGGATGCGATCTTGCTGCCTTAACTCTGCTCTAGAGATCTCACCGTTATTAAGGTGAGACTCAGGGGCAGTAGCGGAGAAAGGCTAGAGGTGCTTATTGCCTCGGCTTATTTCCCTGAACATGCCGAGGGACCCCCGCCTTCCAGAGAGGTGGAGGCTCTAATTCAGCATTGTCAGGAAAACAAAATTCCTCTGCTATTGGGCTGTGATGCAAACTCTCACCATACGGTGTGTAGAAGCACAAAACTCAATGACAGAGGGAGAAATTTAATTGAATACATAGCAGACACAGAGCTGAAGATTCTGAATGGGGGTGATACTCCCACGTTCCAGACTAAAAACAGGATTGAGGTTCACGATTTGACTCTATGCTCGGGTGTACTGAGGAGCAGGGTAGTGGGCTGGAGACTCTCCGATGAGGAGTCTCTCTCGGACCACAAATATATCGTGTTTCGATGAACCATATGAAAACCGGTGGTTTCCAAGATTAGAAACCCCAGAAATACACTTTGGGACTCATATAAAGAGGAAGTCAAAGGTAGGCTTGCGGAATTTTCCACAAGCTATGGTACCATTGATGAGTTAGAGCACGCCGCGGATTTTTGGCGAAGGGCTCTAAATACATCATACGAGAACAATTGCCCCACAAGCACAATTAGGTCTAGGAAGGGAGCAGAATGGTGGAATACCCACCTGGAGAAACTCCGTTAAAAGATAAGTATATTGTGCAAAAGGGCAAATACAACTAAATTGCCTTCAGACTGGGACATCTATAAGACGGCCCAGTGTGAATATAATAAAAATATAAGAAAGTTTAAGCAGGAAGATTGGAGGGGCTTCTGCGAGGAATCGAAAAACATTCCGGAAACAGCGAGGCTCCTCAAGATTCTGGCGAAAAATCCGGAAGCTCGCCTCTGGCTCATAAGGCTCGATAATGGTAAGTTTGCCGAAGATGAAGAAGCAACGCTGAATCACCTGATGGAAGTTCACTTCCCGGATTTTCAACGAATCCGAACAGACCAAGAGGAGGAAGGATGGGCCAAGAGGTGGATAGAGCCGACTGGAATTTCGCCTCTAAGGTCGCTGATTATAAAAAGGTGAAATGGGCCGTATGGTCTTTCTCTCCTTTAAAATCACCAGGGGCGGATGGCATTTATCCAGCGCTTTTACAAAAAGGCATGAGTTTAGTCGTCCCTTCTCTGGTGAAATTATATACGACAAGTATAGCCCTTAAACACGTGCCATCGGCATAGAGGGATGGCAGAGTAGCCTTCATACCCAAACCTGGGAGGGAGGGTTACACTGCTGCAAAAGATTTCCGACCAATCAGCCTGAAGTCTTTTATCCTGAAGACGTTGGAGAAGCTGGTCGAGAGATACATTAGGGATGAGGTGCTCTTGCCTCCCCGCTGCATAGAGGACAGCATGCTTTCCAGGCGGGCTGCTCGGTAGAAACTGCGCTTCATGCTGTTGTGGAAAAATCGGAGCAGCAGTTGGATCAAAAGGGGTATGCTGTGGGCACTTTCTTGGATATAGAGGGTGCTTTCAGCAATACTCCTCCAGAAGTCATCTATCGAGAGGCTCTGAGATGCGGCGTGACGGACCAGCTTGTATGCTGGATAGGAAGCATGCTACGCCGGAGAAGACTCGAAATCAGATGGAGTGAGGGCCTAGTAAGGGGAATAGCTCCACGGGGATGCCCACAGGGGGGTATCCTGTCGCCCCTCCTGTGGTTTATTGTGGTGGACAGCCTCCTTCGCAGGCTGAATAAAGAGGGGTATTATACTCAGGGATATGCGAATGACTTTGTAATCCTAGTCAGGGGGGCTCATCTGGAAACGCTGATGGGTCTTATGAGGTCGGCGCTGCGCATCGTAGAGCTCTGATGGGATAGCTCAGGGTTCTCGGTAAATCCGGAAAAGACGAATCTGGTCATTTTCACAAAAAATTGTAATATATCTATATATAATATATATTATATAATAAATAATATATCCTGTATTTTGCGGTGGGGAGCTGACGTTTTCAGATTCAGTTAGATAGTCACAATCACCAAATTACAGTTGTCGATGATTTGACCTTTAATTTTAAAAGGTCTGGGCGCAAATGTGGCGGAAATGCAAAGACCGAGGGCGAAGCGCGAGAACCAACACTCGCGCGCATTAGGCGCGCTCAAACTTGCGAGCGAAGCGAGCCGCGCGCGGAGCGCGCGATGATAATGTGCCCGCTCAGCTGGCTGATTTTTTCATTATGTTATTCTTGTCTCTATTGAACCAAAAATTGAGATTTTTTGGAAGTTTATTTTTTAGTTGTGAATCATTTTTTTATCATTCTGCAAAAATTATTCATGATTAAATGGATTTCTTTTCAATCCTAATTAAAAACATTATTTTTTTAAATCTACTGGAAAATCTTGAAACGTTGAAAATTGAGAAACTGGCAGCGGTTTTCCTGAAAATTTTCAAACGTAATATTCTTCAAACCATCAGTTTTTTCTCTTATATTTTTTTTAAGTGGGTACTAATAAAGGTGAATGTATTTCATATGATTTTACCTTGTGTCCGCATCTTGGAGAGGAATAAGTATTTTTTTCTTTTGAAAAATGAAAATTCACCATTTTCACACAAACAAGACTAGGTATGAAAAAAGTTGATAAAGCAAAGTTATTCCTTCCAGAAAGTTCTACAAACAAGGTTTCACGCATAATTTTCTCTCTTGCATTATTATTTTAATATTCGCTAAAATATGAATAAATTCAATTTTCTGCTGTCTCAAATAATCAAAGATAAGGAGGGTGTAAATCAACAAGACGAGCAAGTTTTTCTACAAACGTCTTAGCTAAAACTTTAAGCGAAGAAGTTTGTAGAAAAACTAAATATTCTATATTATATACTAAATATAAGTCTAAATATATTTCGAAGGTAGCAATCTATATTTTATATTTTTAAATTACCTGATTTGTTTTACAATTGTAATTTGGCATTATACTCAGACAATAAAATATCTTGCTAATCTTGGCTATCTTAGCTTTGTTTGTGTCAGGTAGTTTAAAAATGTAAAATATGGATTACCATCTTCGAATATTCAGACGTTAAGCGAGAACATTTGTGAACAAATTTATTCTTCTTGTTGATTTACACCCTCCTTTGATAATTTAAAACAGCAGAAAATTAAATGTATTTATAATTTAGTGAATATTTAAATAATAATGCAAAAGAGAAAAATGTGCGTAAATCCTTACTTGTAGAATTTTTTGGAAGGAATAACTTAGCTTCATCAACGTTTTTCATACCTCGTCTTGTTTTTACAAAAATAGCGAATTTTCATTTTTCAAAAGAAAAAAATTCTTTCTTCTCTCCAAGACGTGGATACAGGATAAAATCTTATGAGATATATTTCACCATATGTGTACCAATTAACAAAGCAAAAAGAATTAATAGAAAAAAATTTTGGGGTTTTTAAGAAAATTATTTTTTTTTAAATCAGGAAAACCGCCGCCATAGTGGATTTTAAGAAATAACGGAAAGATCTATCAGAATCAAAAAGAAAATGTCAAATATCTGTATTGGTTTAGATACAACAACACTTTACATTTTTTTTATAAACTGTGACTTGAGCATACATAGCCTGCCCGACTGGAAATTAATGCGGGCAGTTTAATTATTTGTTCTGCAATCTATACTTTTTAAATAGTTTCTTATGCAAATAAATGTTTCAAGTTCAATTTATGACTAGTTATTATGTTTGAAATTAGAGTCTTCAAATCGAAAAAATTGACTTTTTTAATCCATAAGAAATTGAGACTTCCAGGTTTAAATTATAAAATTTCACCTTAATGATTTACGTCTACTTATGGCGACTTCTGCCCATTAGTGATATTATATTTGCCAATTATAGTGGCCTCTCAAGTCTCGCATAATGAGTCCGACCTATTAGATTGCTTGGATACTATCATGTAATCTTAAAAACTTCAGGATAATGAGTAATGCCGCAATGGATGATATCTGTAAAGGAATGACTCAAATTCTTCTACGATTGTTATTATTATTATTATATCATTAAGCCGTTCCCCTTTCGGGTTAGGCGTGAATTGCTCGGTTGTAAAGTAGTGATGTGTGGATGGGTATGTAGGTGAAGGGTAGATAATTTACTAAAAATAAAGCCGCAAAGTATCTAATTATTAATCTTCTCAATGTTCATTGTAATAATAGTAACTTAGCATTTCAACTATTAAAATATATTTTTCAAATGTTTCAAACAATACTAATTTAAAAAAAGTGATTTCAAAAAAACATAAAAAAATTATAAGTTTTTTATATGTACTACTGGATAGAAATTTTGGAACAGAAATGGGAAAGAGACCGAAAAGACAAAAAGTGAACGTTAACTTATTTTATTATTAGTTGGGGAGAGTCAGGTAGTTCCTTTTTATTAATAATCTAGAAAGAATCGATGGGAATAGCAATATAAAACCTGAATTAGAAATTAAGTGCTTTGAATAACAACTTTAAAGCAGATATTCAATAAATAATCATAATGGATAGGAAATAAAAGCGATTTATTTGAGTTTCGGTTAGCCCCGACCACCCAGAAAATCGTTATATTTGAACAATTTATTATAATATTGAACAACAGGAAATCTATTTTTTAAATTAAGGCTACAGAATTTTATATACTAGAACAAAAATACTCACCGAAAATAAAGACCCATTAGATTATACCTAGTTTACAAAAAAAAGTTATTTATTAGTTCTTGACAAACAAATGAAATCTAACATGAACCTATCTGTTCGGACTCCGGCGTTACATTGAAATAAAAATACGTGAAATAATTGAACAAAAATTACAGGTCAAATAGTTGAGAGTGAATTTATCCGCATTTCAACCAAAACCAAACTGATGATTTGCTGCAGTTTTTGAAATATTTGATAATAAAATTGATCCAATTTCACAAAATGCATTTGTTTTTTAGAAACGAAGTACCTTATAGATCGTATTTCCTTTTAAGCTAAGGGGCGGTCAAAAAAATACTTCACGCTTTTTTCTGAAAATTTTGACTCCTCCCTCTCGTAACGCTTTTTCTATATAGTATAAGTATATGCAACTTCAACATTATATAGCGTAACGCTGAAGCTACTACTGCTACTACTACTATTACTACTACTACTACTACTACTACTACTACTACTACTACTACTACTACTACTACTACTACTACTTGTTTTTAGCTACTCTGACAATACAAGCGAAAGAACAAAAACGAACTTTTCGTCATAAAAATCAGGCAATTAATTTACTTATCCCAATTTTTTTATAATTCAACGTTAAAAACATATATACATGTAATGAAAATACCTCCACAAGAAGAAAATGCGTTAATATTCCAAAACTCGAACGCGCCACATTAGCTGCCGCGCCGCATTCGGCGCCGCTCCCCTATTATATTGTTTCGACATATGAAAAAATTATGTAAGTCAATTGTCAGGTAGTGAAATATTAATGAACGAAGATTTAAATTTGCATTTAAGGAATGACATCATAAAATTACAAAGTTTAACCCACAATCAATTGCCGTCTCCCAGATATATAAATTTATTTGAACATTTGTCGTGCAAGAGCATTTATACTGATTTAAAATCAAATAATTTTGAAAATCTAGTTGAATTTGGCTTTAGGGGTGTATTTAAGTTGTTTTCCTAAGCCGGAACACGTTAGCTTCCGCTTCGTATTTTATTTCTAATAGTAAAGGTTATATGCAGAATCAATAAATTTGTTATTTTGATACAAAAAAATATTAAGAATTAAAAATATGTTAACAAATACAAAAAAATAATAAAATAACCTCCGATTAAGGGCAGCTCAAGCTCAGAGTTGGCTCTCGAGCTGTGATCAGATTCAAGTTGTTTTGTAATAAAATATGAGGTGATTATTGTTAAAATAGAAGAAAAAAAATCATTTCTCGGAGTGAACTTCGGGGATAGTTTTCACCGCTTGAACATGCAGCATTGCACATAAGAAAAAACACGCTCTTAGTTAAAAAAAAATAATGTACAGTAGAAATTATTTCGTAGAATCCATACCGATTGTGTTATTCAAAATTTGAGGGGAAACAAAGTTCTTCATATTTTTATTTCAGTCTTACGATCAATTTAGAAAAAAATCAATAAAAAAGAAATCGAGTTCCAATTCCCTTTCATTATTGAGGTTTCGGCCTCATCTGTGGGCCTTCGTCCGAAACAAACATATGTTTTCAGATTATGAATAACTAATAATAATAAAAATAAAGTAATAGATACAAAAAAAAAATTAGATATATAAAACAATTTTTTACCTTGGAGGCAATTTTCGTGTCAATCATAATGTATCGTCGAAGCGAACGAACAAATTTAAAATTCGTAGTAAGTCATATATTAAAAAAAGCAAAAAAGTACTGGGAAATTATAGAGATGAAAACAAATTTCCCAATATGCTCAAAAGAGTTCACATTGTTATTTTTAAAAGTGCTGTAAAAACAGCTAACAAACTGAAGTGACGTAGACAACAAATAAATGAATATAAGGCATAAGAAAATTGTAGTGATAGATGTACAAAATCAATTCCAAATGAAGAGCCTGAGAAAGTTGTAGTGATAGATGGACAAAAAAAATTACAAATGAAAAGCGCACTTAATACAATGGGAATTCAAATTAATTGATGATGCTATTATAATATTGATTCACCTTAAGAATTTCAGGTTTTAAATTGATAAATACTTTTATATATTTATATATGAAAATCGTTTCCAGAATTTTCCTTTTATAAGAGTTTTCCCCCTAGTAAGAATTTTAATATTTTTACAATCGAAATCATAATAATGATTAAAAACGATCAAAGAAAGTTTGACTTTATGATCTCTTTTGATCTCAAAAGTGTTTTTACTCAGATTGTGTTATGTTGCAAGATATGTAACTCCTTGCCCCATGTCATTAAAAGATTATAGGAATTGACAATTGGTATTTCTATGAATACAGTATATTGAAAAATACACAATTCCAATACTTTTACACACAAACAATGGTTTGCACTTAAATTATATCAATACGTTAATAATTTTGATCTTCATTCGCCATATTGAATTTGCCATTTTGAACTTTTAAATTTTATATTTTGATTCGTAATCAGCAATATCAAGAAGTGCCGAATACCGAGTTTCATCCCAATCAAGTAACTTTTGCATTTTGACTCGCCATATTGGATCCGCCATTTTGAGATTTCAAATTCAAGGTAAAATTCTAAGTACATAATACAACGCATTTTTTACAATTCTCTGGCAGCTGTATTGGATGTACACTCGATTCCCTGACAATGCCCCTTTCGTGACTTCCTTCTGGCATCTCGCTATTATATTTTGTGATGCAACTCTTGTATGAGTCTGAATGATCATTGTTTCTACCTCTATAAAATAATCTTCTAATTTCTTCCATTTAGTCCTGAACTTTTTCATTTCACTAGGTCATCACAGTTGAAAAGGTCATCACAGAGAGAAAGAGTCCTGGGCCCGCCACAGTACTCTTGGCTTCTGTAAAAATATTTCGTCTCGAGTTTTGACTTGATGACAGATAATCAAGACATTCTCAAGGTTTGTTGAAGATATTTGAAGATATTTGGATTATATATGAGACGCAGCCAGACTTTAATTTCTATCTTGAACATGGAGAAAGTTTTGCAATGCCTACATGCCCTGGCTAAAAAGGTTAACCTAACTCTCATAACAACTAATCTTTACTTATGGTTGGACAATTATTCAAATTAATCAAACAATATGCGACAATTCTGAAAATGATGCCTCTTTTTCGTATTTCTTGCGGATTTTTATTATCAATATTTCTTCGGAGAACCCTACAGAAAACTAGAATTTTGATCGTTTTGTATCATATTTTATATGAATAAAGGCGTTCAAACAGACAGATTCTGATATTTTCACCTTTAAATTGCTATTATAAAAAATGAAAAACAAAATTATTTTTAAATTCAAGTCCACATCATCTCGTCCCTTTTTCATTTGTCTAAAACGCTAAATGACCTGAGCGAACGAAAATTGCAGCCAAAAAATAAATGAAAGTTGCATGTCTGTGAAGGAGTTCCATTCGTTTTACCACTGAGAGCTATAACCATAAAAGAAGACAAAATTTGATAACTATCAAGTATGGCTTACCAGACGGAACTAGATTTCAACGTCTTGAAGACAAACCTAAGACGAAATATTTTTAAATCGACGGTCAAATAAACTTGGACTCAGACGAGGTGAAGGGTTGTGAAATGAGTCAATTTAGGAATACAAGAAATACTATTTATTTGACAGCTACATTTTCATAAGCTCCTGCATTTGCCTGCACTTCCAAGCGATTGTGCTTTAGTGGGAGCGGGTGCAATTTTTAAGATTAGCACCTGCTCCCGGCGAAATCCTGCGGTTGTCCTTATGACAAACTTTTATCTATATAATTGAAAAATGGGTAAAAGAGCACCGCAGGGTCACACTGAGGGTAAATGCCATCTATAAGAATGAAACTGGATCACAGTACAACCGCGGTAAATAATACCTATGGCCACGTCTCACGGCCAAGAGATAGGTGGCCACAGGGCACGACGGAATCACAATGACAGGTCGACGAAACCCTCGTGTGTCTTGAAAACAATTAGCGACCCAAGAATGAAAACTTTCTGCATCCGTCTCGCAAGTGTGTTGGCATGTTTTTGGTACGTCGGTATGGCTTAGAGGTTACGAAGAAGTGATGGTTTTGCACCTCCAAGAGCGACGATCGAAAGGACAATCACATTAACCGAATATTTTTGGTACGGTCGCCGCAGCTCCCTAATAAGATCTCGATACCTTTCCTCCTTTTCGTTCTCTTTCACTGCGATGCTGTTGTCGTCCGAAGCCACTAATTCGATCACGAACCTAGTTCGTTACTCGAAGTCAAGGAGAACGACGTCGAGCCTCGGTGTGTAATGGATACTACTGTCTGAAACTCGTAATTCCAGTAAATTCAGCACTTCTTATTTTGGACAATTGACTCTATCTCCTTCAGAGTGTTTGATAGTATGGGCCGCGGTCAGCACTATAAGAGCGATAAAAAACTGTAGGCGATAAGTTGTAGCCACGTGTGTGGCACACCCGGATGTTATGTATCCTCGATACTCAAGATGTGCATGACACGATCTGCACTTATCGCTGGGAACTGCTTGACATAAATTGCGGCTACGGTATACTAAGGTGGAAATGACGCCGTCCTGGTATGCGAAAATGAAACCTTATGTGTTTGAAAGAAGTCCGGATGATTTGAGGAAAGCAAACCTTAGCTCCGTCGACAAGAACTGATCATTTACATTTCTGTAAAAGTTTCCGTGCATTTGCTTGTGGAGGAGCTAGCCGAGGAAGTTGGTGACCTCTGCATTCTTCACTTGGCCTTTTAGAAGTGTGGCATCTAGATTAAGTGAGATACTTTTTACAATTCTAATGTTAGGATCCAGTTTAAGCGTATCGGTCACCTGCTCGGCGGCTTTGTAAAGGAACGCTCCTTTGGCAATCATCTCGTGGTTCCTGACATTTTACGGAGAATATCTCTTTCATTTGCGACGATTTGAACTATACCCAAGATAATTAGACTATAAAGACACTGAAGATTTAAAAGTCCGCGCCCACCTTTACGGCGTTGAAAGTATAAGTAAAGAAAGTGAGAAAGTATAAGCCGACAATTATAGCAGCAATTATAAATTATAAATTTTTCTATTAAGTGCTGTTGGGTAGGCGAACTTATTCCCAGATTTTAAAGACAATCAAAGAACATCGCTTTCAAAATTGAGGCAGTTGAGAAATAATGCCCCATATAAATCTTGAGATATGAATACTCGAGATATCTTGATGAATTTCGCGGTAAAATGCGAGTAGAAAGTACTGTAGATCTGCAGTACTAGAAAAATTCCAATACACAGGAGCACAGATGGAGTTCACAGAGGCGTCAAAGTTTGAAAACTGTTATGTGTCGCAGATGTCGACACGAAGCATAATTCCCTGGAATGAGGTGTACTGATAGGCCACATGAGATAGGAATTCACGAATTTTAATGTTCTAGCACGCGATGCCATCCATTTCTAACCCTCGCTCGATGCGAGGGATGATGGTCATGTTTTTATCTGTTAACCTCTTCTGCCTGCCAGCACAAATGGAATTTGTGAAAGGAGCAACTATGCCTAATGTGACCACCTTAACTTTGAATGAATAACACGAATAGGATAATAAAGTTTCAAGGTCACTTAGGTTGTTCAGACACACACACACACAAAGCCGCAAATTTGAATTCATCAGTAACGGGAAACTTGAACCGAAAGGAATTTCTCTGTTCCTGGATCTTCTCGGAAGTTCATTTAGACAACCGTCAAATGTCGCAATGCACCCGCGGTAGACCGTAAGTACTGAAATCCTCACAAAAAGCAGAAGCGTATGCGGTAAATTACTGTTTTTATTAACGAGGGGAAACATACCGAAGCATATGATAACGAGAATCGTTAGAGTATTTGCCCATAAAGTTGAGTCACTATACGTTAATGAAGTCACACACTTGCCAAGAAATCGATTAAGATACCCATTACGAATGAACGAAAATAAAATTAAAAGTACGGGATATCCATTCCAATTCTGACAATACCTTCACAATGGATAATATACGGAGGATTCGCTTAGCGTCTCTTCTTGTTTCTTTATACTGGTCTCTTGCCATGCATTCAAAGATCTACAGTTTGAAAAATCACATTGATGCGGGCAAGCGCCGCATCTTACAAGAAGTAATCAAAGTTTATATGATGTTAGTTGTCCTAATAGTAAGGCGGTACAAAAGTCATGTAAAAGGGAGAGAACTGCAATTATTGCAGATGGGTTGACCTTTTGCATTGTTTTAGGTGGTGTATTAGAGAATGGTTTAGGAAGTGACGCCACTCAAAACTTGCCTTAGGTTGCAAAATAGTGGCTATTTAAAAAATATATATTTTTAATTTTCTTGGGAAAAGATTGATTTCATCTTAAAAGGAAAGGTACTGGCCTTGAACCAAGAAAATGGAATGAAATATACATTTTGCAACACCCACCTCGAAAGTAACGACTTCCATGCTTCTAAATGATATGCAAAATGCTTTGATGCAACAGACTGTCCCAGAATAAAATTGGAGCATGCGTACTTTCAAAAAAATATATTTTGCGAACCGACGCAATTCATTGCATGTGGACTTTGCAGATAAGTACCTTTGTACACCAGCAAAATAATAATATTTTTACAAATTAAAAAATATATATATATCCACAAATTAGGCTGGAAATAAGCATACGGGATTCAATATCTTGTTCTACCTCCACTGATCTGGGAATTCCTTTTTCTATCTCTCAGTTTCTTTCTCACTCTGTCGGTCCTTTACTAAGAGGATCTGGGAATTTCTGCTTCCATCTCTCAGTCTTTTAATCTCTCAGTCCTCTGCTAAGAGGATCTGGGAATTTCTGCTTCTATCTCTCGGTCCTATTACTCTCTCGGTCCTCTGCTAAGAGGCAAAAACCGAATTTTCAAGAAAATAGTTAAATTTTCAACCAAAATCAAGAATCTTCACCAAGAAAACTGAATTTTTAGCACAGTAGTTCAACTTTCAACAAGTAGTTGAACTTTCAACCAAACAAATGACTTTTTAACCAAATTCTTCATTTTCCTATCAAGAAGATTAATTTTGGACCAAATAGTTTAATTTTCAAGCAAGGATTTTAAATTTCTAAAAAAAAAAGGAAATTTCAAACAAAATAGATGAATCTTCAACTAAAAAAAAAAAACAATTTTCACCACAAATGAAATAGTAGTTGAATTTTGAGTTAAAAAATCGAGTTTTAACCAAAAACCGAATTTTCAAGAAAATAGTTAAATTTTCAACCAAAATCAAGAATCTTCACCAAGAAAACTGAATTTTTAACACAGTAGTTCAACTTTCAACAAGTAGTTGAACTTTCAAACAAAACAAATGACTTTTTAACCAAATTCTTCATTTTCCTACCAAGTAGATTAATTTTGGACCAAATCGTTTAATTTTCAAACAAGAAAATTAATTTTCAAGCAAGAATCTTACATTTCTACAAAAAAAAGAAGAAAAAAACAAAGAAATTTCAAACAAAATAGATGCATCTTCAACTAAAAAAAAACTCAAATTTTCACCACAAATGAAATAGTTGAATTTTGAGTAGAAAAAAAATTTTTTTTAACCAAAACATGAATTTTCAAGAAAATAGTTAAATTTTCAACCAAAATCAAAGAATCTTCACCAAGAAAACTGAATTTTTAACAAAGTAGTTCAACCTTTAAGAAGTAGTTGAACTTTTAACCAAAAAAATGACTTTTTAAAAAACAATTTTCACCACAAATGAAATAGTAGTTGAATTTTGAGTTAAAAAATCGAGTTTTAATCAAAAACCGAATTTTCAAGAAAATAGTTAAATTTTCAGAGTTGTTTCCCCCTCGATGATTTATGATACACATCCCGAAGCAGTGAGTGTAAAATTTAAAGACAGTAATTTTAATATTAATTACATATTAATATAAAATTACATAAATAAATAAGTTTAGATGAAAACGTGTGCAAAGTCAGTGCGTGAATCTAGCTTTGCTTCATCATTCGTTTAAAATGCTTAATTAATCTTAGATACCTTCTTCGCCTTCCGCATCGGCAGCTATTAAAAATACGAAATTATTAATAATTTCATTATGTGATTAATTCCAAGGACTAGTTTGATTTTACATTTTATTTTTATTACCTGGTTCAGGTTCTTTCGCTGAATCAATTTCCTCGGCTATAGACAAAAAATCTCGTAAAAATTTATGATTCTACAGTATATTTTAGTTATTCCATTTATTTAAATTTTATATAGATTTTTTATTAATTTACCATCGAATTTATCTTCTTCAGGCTCTTTATCTGGATTTTCCTCAGCTGAGCAAAAATTTCATTTTTTGAAAAACATTTAAATCGATGAATATTTAATATTTAAATTACCTTCGTTGGACTCTTTATCTGGGTTTTCCTCGGCTGTTGAAAAATTGTTATATTAAAAATTATTTATTCTGTGATCAAATCTTTTATTTCTATATTTTCAATACCTTCTTCCGGTTCTTTCTCTGGATTATTTTCTTCAGCCATGAAAAAAGTTTACTTTTAGAAAATATTATTTTAAGAATATCATAGTGCAGCAAGGTACTTTTTCAATAAATAACGTTCATTAATTTAATTCAGTTACCTTCTTCAGACTCTTTTTCCGGAGTGTTTTCTCCGGCTAAAAATATTAAATTTATTTCAAATGAATTAAAATTTCTTTCTCTTCATCATAGATTATAAACAAAATTTAATTTTGTATTTAATTTAATTTTTAATTTACGAATTATCCATCAAAACGACACTGTATGAAAAATATTTCGCAAAGTTTACCTTGATTTTCGTTACACTCATCGGAATTTAGATCGGGCTCAATATTTGGTTTCTCTATTATAAAGTGTTATAATTATAATTAATATAATTCGAAATCAAAATAGCCTAGGTTCTAGTAAAATTACATAGAAAATATTCACCTGCATCAGCATCATTATCAAGAGAGGCCAAATTGTCAACTGTATAAATAAAATAAGGAATTACAATCCAGAAAATGTACTCTGATGAGACATACTTTCTAGAATTTCACTTATTTAACTATTGTTAATCTATCTATGGCAAGTGAAGTGCAAAATGAGATGGTGAAAGATTCGAATAATTGAGGAAGACCTAGAGAAAACTATTAACTTTTATCTCAATTTTGGATCTAAAATACAGAATAACAAAATTCTGGGTTCAACAATGTATCTACTATCTAAAAATTAACAGTAAACAGATTTCACAGCCCAAAATGGTCCAAAAACGGGGAAAATAGGGTGATTTTCGAAACAAACAGTTGAATTAATGATAATAATAATTTTCAACCAAGTAGTTAAATTTTAAAGCCAAAAAGACGAATTTTTAAAAAGAAAGTTGAATTTTTTACTAGAAAAGTGAAATTTTCAAGAAAAAAGTTCATTTTAAACAAAGCACATGAAGTTCAAAACGAAATTAATAAATTCTCAACGAAAAATATAATTGTTGATATTTCAACCAAAAAATATTTGGATTTTATATCAACAACAGTCGAATTAAAAAAAAGAGTTTACAACCATTCAAACAGTTGAATTTACAGTTAAAAAATTTATTTTTCATCAAAACAAAACGAATTTTCAACAAAATAATTAATTTTTTAACCAAAGAAATTAATCTTCAACTATTTTCAAACACGAAGATTAATTATTTTTTACCAGAAAATACGAATTTTCAACAAAATAATTGAATTTTCCACCAATAAAGATTTTCTGCTAAAAAATTCGAATTTTTTAGAAAACCGTTGGCCTTCAAACCCAAAAAATGAATTTTTAACAAAAAAGTTGATTTTTAACTGAGAAAGATAAACTTTTCAGAAGACAGTTGAATTTTCAATAAAATAGTTCATTTGTAATTAAGAAAGATGAATTTTCAATTAGAAAATATGACTTTTCTATAAAAAAATGAATATTCAACTAAACAATTTAATTTTCGACCAAGAAGATAACTTTTTAACAAAATATTTAATTTGTTAACAAAATGATTCATTGCTCAACCAAATGGTAGAATTTTTAACCCAAAGAGATAAATTGTTTCTCGAAAAATATATCGGTGTTTCGTGAAATATAAACCCAATAGTTTCGGTATTTCAGATCTGCTGCAGTATGCACGTGATTGTGGCCACGGCAGAAGATCTGTTGGCTGCTGTTCACATATTGCTGCAATAGTTTACTATTTATCTCATGCGAGATATTTGTCAAAAGTTTTGAAACCAGCTGCAATTCTCAGTGAATTGTTTCAGAGGGACAATATTACTCCTGTAATCGAAGAAGATAGCGATGAGGATTAAAGGGATCTTGCATGCAATAAGCACTTCAAATTATGAGTGGCGAGGGGAGTCACATAAAAAATCACCTCAATTCGTGAGAGGCGAGGGGCCTCGCATTAAAAAAGCGCCCCGATTTGTGAGAGGCGAGGGGACTCACATTGAAAAAGCACCCCGATTTGTTAGAGGCGAGGATTCTCACATTAAAAAAGTATCCCGATTTGTGAGGGGCAAGGGGACTCACATTAAAAAAGCGCCCCGATTTGTGAGAGGCGAGGGGAGTCCCATTAAAAAAGCACTCCGATTTGTGAGAGGCGATGGGCCTCACATCAAAAAAGCACCCTGATTTGTGAGGGGCAAGGGGACTCACATTCAAAAAGCGCCCCGATTTATAAGAAGTGAGGGGACTCACATGAAAAAAGTACCCTTTGATAAGGGGTTTGAAATCGTATTGCAACTTGTGATACCTATAGAATAAATGACTTGGGCAGTAATGGGAAGTTATGCCATTCTGTAGAAAATGAATAATTAATACCCCTGTACTAAATGAACCCTATTTTTCTAATTCAAAGGATGCAGACAAAATGTGACCAATCATTCAAGTATTTCCAGTGGCACAATGTGTCTAAAGATGCTGTTGCGTACGGAGCAAGGCACTTGTACAGCGCGTCGGAGACCGTACGTGACCCGCCCAAGATCTTTTTTATATTAAACCATGTACTACCCCTCCGATCGGTTTGAGACTCGGAAATGTTATTCTACAGTGTTTAAAGATTTTTTAGACGAAATATGGTGATAGTTTCTCAAATGGATCCCATAAAAAAAAATTCAAAAATATTTTGATATTTTTTTTACCCGTATTTTTTTTTTTTTTTAATTTCAAAATTTTTCTACAACATTCTCTCATTGAGTCCCATAACATATTTTTTGCCCACCGAAATCGGTCCAGCGTTTCTTGAGAAAAACTAATTTTTTTATTTTTCTCCTAACCCCCATAACTCCCATAAACATTATTTCTCAAATATAATATTTTGGGAAATTTAGTCTTACATCTGTGCCAACTTACTGTAAAAATTTCAACCAGATCCGAGCGGGGGCAGCACATACATGCTTATCCTGCTATGTATAAGTAGAAGATAGTTGATGTTTTTCCCTGAAAAGTTGATATTTGAACCCAATATTTACATTTTTAAATTAATAGTTGCATTTGAACCTACAAAGATGAATTTTGAACTCACAAGATTAATTTTCTTTCGACAAGATGCATTTTCAACTTTTAACTTATTATAGTAATTTAAAAGTATAAAGTATAAAAAGTATAAAAACGTGTAATAGTTGAAACTATAGTTTAATTTTGAATCAAAAGAGCTGATATATTCTCAACGAAACATGTAATAGTTCATGTTTCAAACAAAAAGATGTTAATCTGAAATAAAAAATAGTACAATTCAGTCAAATAGACGCATTTTCAACAAAATAGTTGATTTATTAAATAAAAAGATTAATTTTTAACCAAGTAGTTGCATTTTCAACCAAAAAAGATTAAATTTCAAGCAAGAAGATTAATTTTCTGCCAAGAAAGACGAATTTTTAAGAAGCTTTCTACGAAAAAGGTAAAATAATTTTCAATTTTAATTTATAATGAAAAAAATGCTTCAATTTTAATCTATTATATTATTATCCTCAATATTAAAAAATATATAAATATTCAACATTCAATTTAAATTACATTTTCAGTGTACAAAATTAATTTGGAACCAAAAAAAAAAAACGAGTTTCAAAAAAATAATGATTTTTTAACTACCTACACTTCATCAATATTTCATGATCATAGCTCTTTTCCTTTTCGCGATATGATGAAGAGAAAAAAGTTACACACACACGCACAGACATTTTTTTAAAACTTTGTTTTTGAGCTCCTTGGGTCGAATTATATCAAAATATGTCCAAAAAGTATATTCGAAAATTTAGGTGATTACAAACCTCCAACTATGAGAAAGCAATAATGAATTGATTAATCAGATTCTTCTCAAATCTGATTTTGTCTATCGATAAAGACGAAAGTAAATCACCGGCCGACAATGAATACTGTTACAATCTCTAAAATTGCGCAAAACATGGATCGATGGTATTTTTATTAGCTGATAAAATTTGAAAATGATATAATTTTAAAAAAAAATGAAAAAAAAAAGAATTAGGAAAATGGGTCAATATTCTGAATATTGAAGGTAATCTTAAATAAGATGCAAAATCACCAAAACTCTTAACAGCAATTGAACGGGTTAACCGATTTTTTTATATCTTTTTTTTAATCGTCTCATCATTATATAAGGAATCTAATGCAGCATATTAACATTCAATTTCTTAATATTTAAATAATTATCAATTTCGTTCAACCGTCTCGAATTATGTAACGCTCTAACAATAGGATGGTCGGGTGAGTTACGTCGGACCGCCCGGGGTCAAGTGTCGTCGAAAAATTTCAAGCACATTTTCGATTAATTAAAAAATAACAAAAACAATACCATTTTTCGAAGAATGAAGGCTTTCTTTTTGTGTATTATGCCATTAAGATTATGTGGTTCAGATATTATATCGAACAATTCATCTGTTTAGGAGGCAACATGTCATTTGTAATACATGGGCTAAAATTCAAGCCTGGGGAGGCGCCTTAAGCTTTCGATAACTGGCACACTTACCTTACCTTAACGATTAAAAATCTCATTTTTCTCGAAAATCACGCAAAATATGATTAGTAGTTCATAATTCAAAATTGTTCTACTTCCTAAAATCTATGAAAGTATATTCTTACCAGACGTTTACCTAGTCTGTTTTGACCACACTGTTAAAAATGTTTGGAATTCTGTAACACTTCTACAATACAAGCGTAAGGTAAAATTCCAAACAAGATATTGGAATGGCGAAACTGCAATACATGCATTGTTGTATAATGCATTGATACATCTGGTTAATATTCAGTATTTCAGTCTGAAGATTGATTGAAATTTTTGTAAATTTTTTAAATAAAAATAGATTCAATGATTCGCCGTTTATAAGTGTTTTGTTCTCTTGCTAAAACTCTATATAATTGCTCTTATTATAATTCTTATTATAAACTCTTATTATAATTGCACAAGATTTCAGATGTGTCGAAAAAGTATAATTTTTTTATTTCACAGGATTTTGTAGAATTTTAGGGAAAATTTGAGTCAGTTTAGAAGATATGTAGGACTTTTAGGACTTTAAAGTTTTAGAAATAAATATATTTTAAACTGACTCGAAATATTCCTAATTTTTAAATGTTTTGAAACTTTTTAAAATTTTCTTTAAAAATTAATTTTTCAAAATAAAAAGTTATTACAAATTTGCTCAGGAATCTCAAAGAAGTTTTTTCATTTTTTCAAAGCCTTTCAAACTTCTTAAACAGCTTCAAAATTTTTTTCGAAATCTTCCAAAATTTGTATTTTGTTTTGAATTGTTGTAAATCTTTAAAAATTTCAAATAATTTTTTAATCATTTCCAAATAATTTAGATCTTCTAAGTATCTTTTTTTTTCAAGTCTTTTTAAATATTCTTTAGAAATTAATTTTTCAAAATAAAAAATAAGTTAAAATTATCCCATGAATTTTTCAAAAATATTTTTTATTATCGTGACACCTTCCTAGTGCTTAGAAAGCTTCAAAATTTCTATTTACAAATACTCAAAAATGTACATTTTTTAACTTTTTAAAAATCCTTTCAAGTGTTGAATTAATATTGACTCTTTTTGAATCCAATTTTTTTTATAAAACTTTGTAACCTTGCTGACTGAAAAAATTGGCTATAAAATCGTCGAGATTCTTTTTCGAAATTTTAGGAAATAATTTGAAATGTTGTAAAATCGACATCAATTTTCTCTTGAAATTTATTTTTCAAAATAAACAATCAGTTTAAATTTACTCAAGAATTTTCTTTATTATCGTGAAGCCTTTCAAAATCTTTCAGGAACGTCAAAAGTTGTATTTCCAAGTATTCAAAATTGTACGGTTTTTCTAACATCTTAGAAATGTTTTCAAGTTTAAATTAATTTTGAATCTTTTTAAGACTTCTAAAAGTCTCTTTAACTTGATCGAATTTTTTATAAAACTTTTTAATCTTGCTAATAAAAAATTTATCTATAAAATCGTCCATATTATTTTTTGAAATTTTAGGAAATAATTTAAAATGTTTTCAAATCTTTGCCAATTTCCTTTTAAAATTTATTTAAAAAAATAAAAAATAAGTTAATATTTTCCCAGGAATTTTAAGAAATTTTTTTCATTCTCTTTAAACATTTAAAAATTCCTAAGAAGCTTATTTTTTCAGAAATCTTCAAAAATCTACACATTACATGTTTTATATCAAAGTGCTGGGCACCTTTGTTCCGTTGATTATTATTATTCAATATAATATTTAAATAACCTGAAATTTTTCATAAGCCTGAAGTTTGCAGATTTATTTTTTTGAATGCCAAAAAAGATTCATCCAATCACGAGTAAGGGTTTCCCGACAACAATAGTTTAAAATTGTTTCGAGTAATTTCGAGATGGATCGAGAAATAATCGAAAATGGCGCCAGGCGCTTTTCAATAATTGCACAAGTAGCAAAAGCGCGCTACGCGTGCGCATGTATATTTTAAGGAATTTCACAAAAAATTTAATTTTATGGATCTAAAATAAAAAGTTTAAAAATAAATTCAACACATTTTACTTAACACTTGGAAATTGTAATGTATTTAAAATATTTGAAATTAAAAAATTAGGAAAAGTTAAGCAAGTAGCAGATACTTTTCTACGTTATATTTCCCAAGCGGAAAACATTAACTTTTGTATTTCCAAGTGGTGAAGACCTTTGTTCCATTGATTATTATTATTAAATTATTGAATATATTATTGAGATAACATAAACGATATTTCAACCAAAAAAGATTTTAATTTTAAATAAAAAATAGTAGAATTCATGCCAAAAAAGACAAATTTTTAACAAAATAGTGACATTGTCAACCAAAGAGATGCATTTTTGACTAAAATTATGAATATTCAGTGAAGAAATAAATTTTTAACAAAGTAGTTGAATCCTTGAACAAAAAAGATTAATTTTCAATCAGTTGCATTTTTAATCAGAAAACACAAATTTTCAACAAAATAGTGGAATCCTCAATAAAAGCAGATTAATTTTCAATCCAAAAAGACGAATTTGCAACCACATACGTTCAAATTTTATCTTAAAAAAGATCTTTAGTCAAGAAAGAAAAAAGAAACTCACCCAGATATTTAGAACTTTAAAAGTTTGGAAAATAAATATTTCTTAAACTGACTCGAAATTTTCCTAAAATTTTGAAAAATCTTTCAAACTTGATAAAATTGCCATTAAATTTTCCAGATATTTTCGAAATTTGTAGAAATATTTAGAAAGTGTAATAATATTTTAAAATATTGTGAAACTTTTTAAAATTTCCTTTAAAAATTAATTTTTCAAAATAAAAAGTGATTATTAATTTTCCCAGGAATCTCAAGAAAATTTGTTTATTTTCGTGAAACTTTTTAAAAAGCTTCGAATTTTTTTTCGAAATCTTCAAACATTTACATTTTGTTTAAAATTTTTGGAAATATTTTCAAACTTAAATCATTTTTTACCCATTTTCAAAACTTTTAAACCTACTAAATATCTTTTGAATTTCTTCGAATTCTTCCAAAATTTTTCTTGAAATACTGAAAAATTTAAAAACTGGCGTTCAAGTCTTCCAGATTCTGTTTTGACAATGTTGGAAATCGTTTGAAATGTTAATTTTTTTCTTAATATTATCTTAAAATTAATTTTTCAAAATACAAAATCAGTTCGAATTATCCCGTAAATTACGAGACATCTTTTTTATTATCGTGAAACCTTTAGAAAACATTTTTCTTTACATTTTGTTAAAAATGTTTCAAAATAAAAAATCAGTTCAAATTTTCCCATGAATTCTAAGAAAATTGTTCTATCATCGTGAATCTCTTCAAAATCCTTAATAAACTTCAACATTTTTTTTGCAAATTTTCAAAAATGTACATTTTTCAAAACTTTTGAAATATTTTCAACTTTTAAATAAATTTTGAATCTTTTTTTACAGCTGAAATTTTACCGCGATTTCGCTGGGAGCGGGTGCAATTTTTAAGATTAGCACCTGCTCCCGGCGAAATCTTGCGGTTGTCCTTATAACAAATTTGTAACTATATATATAATATATATATGTAATACCAAATAATATTAATTTCAACAATAACAGCAAAAATCATAAATTCATGGAATAATAAATGAGCAAACAAATAAGGGAGCATCCACAAATCACGTGAGGTATTTTTTCTGGATTTCTCACCCCCCTCCCCCCCACATTTCCATTTGCGATACCGTGAGATTTGATCCGACTTCACCTCCCCCCCAATCTAACTACGATTTTATAAACTTAGGGAACGAACACACATATAAAATATAAACTCTCTTGAATAAATAAACGTGGAAACTTGACGAAATTAATTTCAGAATATAAAGTATGTTAATAAAAATAAGTATTTAGTTTTACTAAAGTAAAATTTTATGAATTCTTCCAGGCATAAAATATTATTGAGTATATAAATTATGAAACTTCCTATTCATTTATTGCAGGGTCCACAGTCTTCGATCTTCTCTTTATTCCTCTTAAATGCGAACTAAATGAATAGATCCCAAAAATAAAATACAACTATTTTTGATCAAAAGTTTTTTTTTCGGTTAAAAAGTCTACTAATAAATTTCGGTTTGATAATTTCTCTTTTTTGTTTAAAAATGGTATTATTAGGTTCAAAATTTTGTATTTCATTGAAAATTCAACGATTTTGATAACGCGTCATCCTTTTCAGTTGAAAATGCACTTTTTTTTAACAATCTGTCTTTTTGTCTTAAAAATTTAACAATTTCGTCAAAAATTCAATTATTTTATCAAAACCTCGTGCTTCTGGTTTTAAAATTAGACATTGCAGCTTTCATGGTTCGAAATGCAATTGTCTGGTTGAAAAATAGACTGTTATGGTTGAAAATTCACATTTTCGAATTGAAAATAATTCTGTTTTGTAAAAAATTTGTACTTTTGTCTCAAAATTTAAACAATTTTGTAGGAAATTCGACTATTTGGTTGAAAGAGAAGCTACTTTCTTAAATGTTTATTTTTTTAGGTTAAGGATTTATTGTTTCAGTGAAAATACATTCCCTCGGGTAAACATTTAATTACTTGGTTGTGAATGTATCAATTTTGTTGGAAATTTGTAGTTTTCTTGTGTAAAACTAGTCTTTTTTAGTGGAAAATGAACTTCTTGGGCTCAAAATTTGTTTGGTTGAAAATTAGTCTATTTTGATTGAAGATGCAAGCATTTTCTTTCAAATTAGATTTTTTTGCTCATATCCAACTAGTTTTGATTAAAAATTAAACTCTTTTCGTTAAGAATATAATCATTTTGTAAAAAGATCAACTATTTTGTAAGAAGGTCATCTTTTTTTGGTTGACAATTTTATTACTTGGTTGGACATTAATCTTTTTATATAGAAAATTCGTTCTATTACATTGTTCAATCAACTATTTTGTTAAAAATGCGATAATTTTGTTAAAAATGTAACTATTTTGTAAAAGTTTAACTAATTTGTTAAAAAGTCATCCTCTTTGGTTGAAAACTTAACCGTTTTGTTCGACATTCATCTTTTTAGTTATCAAATTCGTCCTTTTGGTTGGAAAATTCAGCTGTTTCTAAAAAATTCGTCTTCTTGGCTCACAAATTCAACTATTTGGTTTAAAATGCAAGTCTTTTTGTTCGAAGTTCAATCTGTTTTTTTTTTAAGAATTTGACTGATCGGTTGAGGATTCTTCTATGTAGTTTACAAATTCTACCATTTAGTTAGAAATTCCACTATTTTATTGAAAATTCTTCCCTTTCTCTTGCAAGGTCAACTATACGGTAGTAAATGCAATTGTTTGGTTAATATTTTGTTTTTCTCTAAAAATTTAACTATTTGGTTGGAATCTCATCTTTCTGCAAGAAAATAATACAATACCATTCCTAATTGCCGCATGATAAAAGTGCTTAACAGGGTAATTTATTTAAATCGAGTTTCTAAACTAAACACAATTGGCCATTTTCACATAATATAGAATTTTACACCTGTAAGGGGACACGCATAAAATAAATAAATATATTTCAACCATGTAGTAGAATTTTCAACCAAAAAATATGAAATCTCTAAAAAAATGCAATATTTAATATTTTAATCATAAAAAAATTTTCATCACACATCAAGAACTTTTGAATTGAACCAAAATAAGACAAATTCTCAACAAAATATTCCAACAAGAGTTCAATTTTCACAGCCGATAGCGATTTTTCGGTCAAAAAAGAAACAAAATTTATCCGAAAACGCTGAATGTTCAATCGAAACAGACAACCTTTCTACAAAACAGTCAAACTTTAAACATATTAATTCAATTTACGACCAAAAAGTATAATTTTTAAACAAGAAAATTCTTTTTCAACTGAAAAAGAGAAATTCTCTACAAAATACATAAATTTTGAACCAAATGGTTGAATTTTCAAACTGAAGAAGAGAATTTTTTAACCAAACATGGAATAGTTGAAAATTAATTTAAAAAAATGCTTTTTGATAAAGAAAACTAACTTTCTACAAACTATTTGAATTTGCTACCAAATACAGTGAAACTTCTATAATTCGAAGTGAAACGGGGCCTGGAAAAAAATTTGAATTATAGAAAAATCGAATTATCGAATTATTCAGTTTTCAGGCGATATCTTAATAAACAAAAATTAGTAGTAATAATGTAAGTTTATAATAAATATTATGAATTAAAATAAAATAAATAAATGAAATGAATAAAATTATTGAAATAAGTTCAAACATTGGACTGAAAAAGACATGTGCAGATTAAAAATCATTCTTCGTTTAAATCATGTGTTGGCTCTGAAAAGGGCCGATTGCCATAAATAACAGTTCGACTAATGTTCATGTTTACCCATCTATCGTCATAACTATTCGTTCTTAAGTACTGCTGAAAAAGTCTGTTATTTTTTTCTGAACGCAGCAAGTCCTGCTTTCGCAATAATCATCAAGCACATTCAAAGCATTAAATGTGTGATCAGAATTATTACTATGCTCTTGTACGAATTTTCGAAAACTATTCAGTGCATCTGCAGCATCCTTAGCTGTTACTGGTTTAGCTTCTTCGCTCATGTTGCAATCCTCATCATCTTCTTCTGATTCCTGAATATATATATGATATATGATATATGATACATATGATACATACATATATATAAATAGTTGAACTTCAGACGAAAAAACATGACTAACAAAACAGTTGAATTGTCAAAAGATTATTTGAATTTTTAACAATATAGTTGAATTTTCGGAAAATTATGAAAATTTTACAGAAAAAAGTTTAAATAAAAGTTAAAATACATATGATATATATGATACATATGATACATACATACATAAATAGTTGAATTTTCAACCTACAAAGATGAATTTTCAACCGAGACAGATTTCAAAAAACAGTTGAATTTTAGACAAAAAAATATGACTTTCACAAAATAGTTTAATTTTTAATGCAATACCTGAATTTTTATCATATGAATATGGCTTTTCATCCAAGAATATTAATTTTCTATCAGAAGACGAATTTTAAACAAAATACATGAATTTTCCACCACATAGTTGAAGTTTCAACTTAATAAAAGTTTTGAATTGAAAATAGAATCTTGAAATTTTCCGTTCATAAAATTAATTTTCAACAAGAAAAGATCAAATTTTCAAACATTTGAATTGAACAAAAAGAAAAAATAACTACTCAACAAAAAGTTGAATCCTCAATCAAACAGATTTAACAAAGTAGTACAACTTTCATCCAAGTATTTGAATTTTTTTCTGAAAAATTCAATTTTTCATCAAGAAGATTGATTTTTCGTTTTATTATTATTATTTTTAACCAAAAAAGACGAATTTTCAACCAAATACATGAATGATTATGAATGATGAATATATATATTCTAAAAATATTCTAATATTCTAATATATTCTAATATTCTAAAAATTTGTAACAGATGTTATAATAAAATTCAATTTACAATGAAAAAATAAATGAACAAAAGACTTATCTTTTTAGATATTACTGTCAATTTCGATTATCATCAGTTTGACGGATAGAGCTATCAGTTTATCGGACAGCAGTTTTCATAAAAAGAATTTCAAAATTGTTTATGATCTACTAAGAGATAATAATGATCCTAAAAAAATCATAGAAAAATTTACTAAAAGTATAAAACAAACACTAAAAAATAGAGCAAAACACCATCAAGTTAATAATAATAACAGTAATGATGAACCAGTTGAGATTGAAAATATAGTCGTTCTACCCTATGTAAAAGAACTCTTTAAAGCTTATAAAAAAATTATAAAAATATTAATATGCAAATTATTGCAAAACATTATGCATGATAATCTTCAAATACATTCATTCACATTGTCCAACTGACAATTTGACAGTTTATTACAGCATATGTCAATTTTGACATCATGCTTGACTTTTAGTATGTAGCATGCATGGAAATGCTTCATAATTGATTTTCAAGTTATTACTTTTGTACATAAAATTTTGAAAAGCGTGATTTATAATTTGAAAATGATTAATCTTTAACAATTGAGTTTGACGAACCTAATTTAAGAGTAATTCAATTTTAAACGATATTTTTAATTATTTAATTTTAAACGGTTCCATTAGCATTGAATTCATTATTTTTGAAGCTACCAATTAGAAATCATATAATTTCTAACACTTTACGAATAAAGGTTAATAAGGAATAAGGTTATTATTTATTATTGTTATGATTTACTATCATTATCAATTATTATTATTAACTTTTTTTTACACTTTCAAGGTTTACAATATTAAAAAATTTTCAATTTTGACCAGTGAAAATGACAGTGAATATATTTTTTTTCGAGCAATCTCATTTTTTTAATAATAAAATCTGTCGAATCACATTGAATGTTATTTGATACTATCGTCATAAGGGATTTATGATTTTTTTTATATTAATTACAAAAATGCAGTCAAAAAATTTACAAAAAATTAAAAAACCTCTAATTCTTTAAAATCATAAATCATATTTTTATATTTTCGGGCAAAAGTTTAAATTTCTTGTAAAAAATACGTCTTTTCGGTTATACAATTTTCACACTTTGGTAGCAAATTTGTCTTTTTGGTTTTGAAAATTCAACAGTTTGGTAGCAAATTCAATTATTTGGTTGAAAATTAACTTTTTTGTTAACAATTCATTTTTTGGAATTGAAAACTCAACTGCTGTAGAAAATTCTTCTTTTTGCCTTGAAAAATGAACAATTTGATACAAATTTGTTTATTTTACAGTGAAAATTCTTTCTTGGTTGAAAAGTCTTTTTTTTTTTAATTCGCCTTTCTGGTTTAAAAACTTCTTTTTTTTTTGAAATTTTCTTTTTTTGTGGAAAATCGAAATATTTTATTAAAAATTCGGGATTTTGTTGAAAATTTATCTCTTCGGTCAAAAATTCAACTGTTTTGTTGAATATTCGTATTTTTGTTCAAAAATAAGTTTTTCTAACTGAAAATTCATTTATTTTCTTTAAAATTCGTATTTTTTATAGAGAAGTCAACTATCTTGTTAAAAATTAACTTTTTCGTTGAAAAATGTTATTTTCGGGCTAAAAATTGAACTTTTTTGTCGAAAACTTGTCTTTTCGGCTTCAAAATTCACCAATTTTGTTGAATTTTTTTTGTTCACAATGAAAATTATTTCTTGGTTGAAAAGTAAACTTTTTTTCAAATTCGCCTTTCTGGTTTAAAAACATCTTTCTTTTGCTATTTTTGTTTGTTTTTTTGATACAACTATTTTTTTTTTTTTGAAAATTAATCTTTTGGGTTAAAAATTTAACTGCTGTCTTCAAAATTCGTTTTTAATTCGATAATTAAATTTTTATACTAGAAATTCATTTAATTTTTTTGTAACATGTATATCTTTTTGATTAATTAATTAAAATTAATGAAAATTTAATCACTTTTTCAAGCGAAAGGATTATTTTTGTACCAATTATTTTTTCTGAAAAGACCATCACTCAATTTAGTGACCCCTGAATATCCATTTTTAAAATGGGTAATTTTAGAAGCTCGAATTATGGGTAAACTTCTACCAGGGGAATTTAAAATAAGAAATGACTATGGGTGGAAGCCATAAATAGAAAATCATTTTTTTCTGTTATTAAATTCATAAAAAATCTAGAGCTGATGATAACAAATAAAAATAAAACATTATTTATCCTGAAAATACAATATGTGTATGTATATGGATATGTATATGTATATGTATATGTATATGTATATGTATATGTATATGTATATGTATATGTATTCTGACCAATTTTTCATTTTCCCTGACCATTAATATTCAAATACCACAATCTTAATCTTGTTACATTTTCAACATAAAATATGATAAAAAAATATAAAAAATCAAAATAAAATTAATTTTTATTTAAAATATTATTCTTGAGTCCATAAATTATCAAAATTCTCATTTATTTAACCACTTTTTCCAGTTAAATGCGAACTGAATTAATGGAACCCAGTAAGAAAATCTAACTTAAAAAAAATGAACACTTTAACACTTTTCAATTGAAATTTTTTAAATAAAAATCTTTAAACTGCAAAATTTTAACTTTTATACATTATACAGTCAAAAGCTAAAAAAAAATATAAATCCACGCTATCATTTTCAATTCCAGGAATTGAAGAATGAATAAAAAAATTTATCAATTTTCAACATTATATCATTTTAAGCAATTTTAGGCCAGAAACATTAATTTTTATCTTAAAATGTGTTTTGAAATCTTTTTAAATATTCTCTTAAAAATTTGTTTTGAAAAAATCATTAAAAATTTTTCCAGCAATCTAATAATAACTTTATAATCTTGGAACTCGAATGTTTCCTAAAATTTTTTGAAAATCTAGCAATAGTTTTAAAAAATTACCTTAAAATCATCCAGACTCTTTTGAAAGTTTTGCAAATCTTATTAAATATTCTTTTTAAATTAATTTTTCAAACAAAAAATGATTGTTAGTTTCTCTAGAAATTTTGATACAAATTTTTTATTCGAAATTTTCAAAAATCTACACTGTGTTTTCAATGTTTTGAAATCTTTTCACGTTTTAAATTATTTTGGAATATTTTCAAAACTTCTAAATATATTTTAAACTTACTCGATTATTTTACAAATTATCAATAGTTCAGTTGTCATTTATCATTCAAAAATTTTTTTAAATCTTCCTAAATGTTCTCTTGAAATTAATTTTTCAAAATAAAAAGTCATTTTAAATTTTCCCAGCAAACTTATCAAAAAAAATTATTTTCTTGAAATCTTTAAAGATCCTTAAAAAACGTTACAATTATATTTTGATATCTTCAGAAATCTAAATTTAGTGTTTTATTTTTCGAAATCTTTTCCAGTTTTAAATTAAGTTTGGATCTTCTCAAAACTTGTAAATATCTCTTAAAATAACTAATTTTTTCCAAATTGATAATTTTTTAATTGATATGTATGCATCAAAATTCAATAATTTCACTTACATATTAAAAATTTGTTAAATAGAACAATTAAAATTGTAATGTTCAAATTTTTAAATTAACACTGAAATATTAACGATTCAAGGCTTTGTATTTCAAATAATTGAGTTTGAAATTGTTCAGTTTTTAATATTCTCATTAAATGAAAATTAATTAATTAATTAATTAATTAATTAATAAAATAATTAATAAATTAAATGAAAAGTAAAATATTGCTAAATATTCAAAAAGTCTTCATAACCCAAAAAATTTCAAATTAAATTCGTTAAAAATTAAATATATTAGATTGAAAAAATATTTCAATAAGATTTTGAAATGAATAAGAGCGTTTAGTTTTTCAAATTACTGTTAAATTAAGAATAGTTTATAAAGTTTTGCAAAATTTATATTTTTAATAAACGGATTCTAAAATTATTGTTTGGGAATTTTTTATTTTTTTTTATTTTTTAGTAAAGACTTGTAATTTTCTACAATAATTTACGTAAAATTAAAAGCGTTTCAATGAAGCCAAACACCCAAATTAAAAAAAAATGTAAAATTCTGTATTTTTCTGTAATACCTTGTAGATTTTCACAACAAAGTACAAAAAATATTAATAAAAAGTTCTACAAATTTTTGAAATGTAAAAACTTGTACTTTACTGTTGATTTTTTTTTACTTTTCTACAAGAAAATAAAATAAAAAATTAGCGATTTGTATTTAACTGTATTTTTTTGTTCAATTTTAAAGATTTTTTCACAAAGAAGTACATCTTTTAGCAAAAAATTACAGTAACATTTTTTTATTACACCAGGGAAGTTTCAATACGCGAGATGGAATTAAGTGAATAACCTCTCGACTTAAATATATTCGAGGAGAAATGTCAATGCCATCTTCCATATAAGTCATCGATTAAAAGGTATAAACGAAGTAATTAAGACGAATAAAGAAAATCATTGATCTTTTCGTAATAAACATTCGCAAGTTACATTAATGATGCATATCTTTTTTTAAAGGAATATTTTAAAGAAAACAAAATCAGGGCCTAAAATGTGTAGTGCGGATCTAAAATTGTTTACTCAAACTATTGATATTTAGCTTATAAATTAGCAAAATTCTTTAATTATAAAAAAAAATTATTAAAAAAATGTATGCAGTTATTTAATTTGTTGACACGTAAATTTATTATAGCATTTATCTATATTATAGATTTTTTTTATTAAAAAACAAAAAAATTAAATTCTTTTCATTATCGCAGGTTTCGCAATATTTCCCTTATTCCCACATTCCCTTTTCGTATTTTTTGGTGGAATTTAACTGTTTTTTATTTAAAAATGAAAATATTTTTTGGGTTGAAATATCAACTATTATATTCTTTGTTAAGAATTAATCTTTTTTGGTTGAAAATTCCATTACTTACTTGAAAAGTGAACTACTTGGATAAAAAATCATTTTTTGGCTTGAAGATTCAAAATTTTGGTTGAAAATTCTTTTTTTTCTGGTTTTGATTTGAAATTAAATTTTTTTGTTGAAATATGAACTATCACATTTTTCGTTGCGAATTCATTTTTTTAATTAAAAATTCAAGTACTTGCTCAGAACCTGAACTACTTTGTTAAAAATTCAGTATTTTCGTTGAAGATTCAAATTTTTAGTTAAAAATTCAACTACTTGTTAAAAGTTGTACCACTTTCCTAAAAATCATTTTTTTTTGTTGTTGAAAATTCAAAACTTCAGTTGAAACTTGATTGCTTTGGTTAAAAATTCGTTTTTTTCTGTTTTTAAGTTAAAATTTTTTGGTTGAAACAGCAATTACTATATTTTTTGTTGAGATTCATATTTTCTGGTTAAAAATTTAACTACTTGATCAAACCTCGAACTATTTTGTTACAAAAATTCTTTTCTTGTTTTGATTGAAGATTCAAATTCTTAAGATGAAAATTTATCTCTGGTTGAAAATTCTTTTTTTTTTTTTTTTTTTTTTTTTTAACCAGGAAAATTAATTTTCTGCTAAAGATGGCGATTAATTGTTAACAAGCAAAATTCATTTTCAAATCCAAAAGACGATTTTTCATCGAAATACAATAATTTCGTACCAAATAGTTGTATTTGCAACTTATAAAGTATAAGTTTCTAACCAAAAACGTAATAGCTAAATTTTCCGATGAAAAAAATAATTGCTAACGATAAAAAAACTAATATAACAAAAAAAAAGTTTTAATTATTCTTAAAAAAAAATTAGAGTTCTACCAAAACAAATGAATTTTCAACAAAATATATTCATTTTCAACAAATTTATTGAATTTTGAAGAGAAAAAGGCGAATTATCTACAAAGCAGTTGAATTTTCAAACCGAAAAGTTGAATTTTCATTTCGAGAAAGTCAATTATTTTGTTGAAAATTTGTCTTTTTAGTAAAAAATTTATTTTTCTGATTGAAAATTAATCTCTTTAGTTGAAAATTTCATGTTTTTGGTTAAAAATTCAACTACTTGATTAAAAATTCAATTACTTTGTTTAAATTTTTTTTTGTAGAAAATTAATTTTCCTGGTTAAGAATTAATTGTTTTATTTAAAAATTCAACTATTTGATCAATGATTCAACTATTTGGTCAAAAATTTAATTATTTTGTTGAAAATTTGTCTTTTCGTAGAAAATTAGTTTTCCTGGTTAAAAATTAATCTCTTTAGATGAAAAATTCATCTTCGTGCTGGAAAATTCATCTTATTGGTAGAAAATTCAACTATTCGATTAAAAATCCAACTGTTCGGTGGAAAATTCAATTATTTTTTTGAAATTTATTTATTTTGTAATAGATTAATTTTCTTGGTCAAAAATTGATCTTTTTAGTTGAAAAATTCATCTTTTTGGTTGAAAATTCAAATATTTGGTTTGAATTCAACTATTTGATTGAAACTTCAACTATTAAATTGAAAGTTCATCTATTTGGATAAAATTTTAATTATTTTGTTGAAAATTTGTTTTTTTGTGAAAAATTAGTTTTCCTTGTGAAAAATTAATCTCTTCAGTTGAAAAATTCATCTTTGTTCTTGAAAATTCATCTTTTTGGTAGAAAGTTCAACTATTCAATGAAAAATTCTACTATTTGGTTGAAAATTTATTTATTTTGTTGAAATTTATTTATTTGGGAGAGAATGAATTTTCTTGGTTGAAAATTAATTTTTTAAATTAAAAAACTCATCTTTTTGGTTGAAAAGTCAACTTTTTGGCTAAAAATCTCATTATTTTGTTGAAAATTCTTTTTCTTCTTTAACAGAGAATTAATTCACCTGGTTAAAAATTAATCTTTTTGGTTGAGAATTCAACTATTCAATTAAAATTTCAACTATTTCGTTAAAAATTTAATTGTTTTGTTGAAAATTTGTCTTTTTAGTAAAAAATTAATTTGCATGGTTAGCAATTAATCTCTTTAGTTGAAAAATTCATCTTTTCGTAGAAAATTCAATTATTCAATAAAAATATCAACTATTTGCTTCAAAATTTAATTATTTTGTTGCAATTTTTTGTTTGTAGAAAATTAATTTTCCCCGTTAAAAATTAACTATTTTGGTCGAAATTTAGCTATTTCGTTCCAAGTTCAATTATTTAGTTGAAAATTAGTCTTTTTTGGAAGAAAATTTATTTTCTTTGTAAAAAAAAAAAACTCTTTCTGGTTGAAAATGCAACTATTTGGTTGATAATTGTATTATTTTATTGATAATTTGTTTTTAAGCAAAAAATTAATTTTCCTGATTAAGAATTAATATCTTTAGTTTATATTTGGTTGAAAATTTCATTATTTTATTGAAAATTTGCCATCTGTAGCAAAAAATTAATTTTCCTGTATAAAAATATATCTTTTTGATTGAAAGTTCAACTATTCGATTAAAAATTCAATTATTTGGTTCAAAATTCAAGTTAAAGATTTCATCTTTTTAGTTGAAAATTTTATCTTTTTAGTAGAAAATTCAAATATTTTGTTGGAAATTCAACTATTTGGTTCAAAATCTCAATATTTTGTTGAAGATTTGCCTTCTTTACTAGAAAATTCAATTTCCTGGTTGAAAATTAATCTTTTTGGTTGGAAATTTAACTATTCGATTGAAAGTTCAACTATTGGGATAAAAATTTTATTATTTTGTTGAAAATTTGTCCTTTTAGTAAAAAATTGATTTTCCTGTTTAAAAATTAATCGCTTAAATCGAAAAAATTACCTTTTTGTTTGAAAATTCAACTATCCGATTACAAATTTAACTATTTGGTTGAAAATTTAATTATTGTGTTGAAATTTTTTGTCGTAGAAAATTCATTTTCCCGGTTAAAGATGAATTTTTTCAGTTGAAAATTCAACTATCTGTTTAAAGTTTCAACTATTTAGTTGAAAATTTAATTATTTTGTTAAAATTAATTCATTTTGTAGAAAATTAATTTCCTTGCTTAAAAATTAATCTTTCTAGTTGAAAAACTCATCTTTTTGGTTGAAAATTTTAATATTTGGTTGAAAAATCAACTATTTGATTGAAAATTCAACTATTTGGCTTAAAATCTCATTATCTTATTGAAAATTTGCCTTCTTTAACAGAAAATTAATTTTCCTGATTGAAAATTAATCTTTTAGGTTGAAAATTCAACTGTTTGGTTGACAATTAAATTATTTTATTGATAATTTGTTTTTTAGTAGGAAATTAATTTTCCTGGTAAGAATTAATATTTTTAGTTGAAAAATTAACCTTTCTGGTTAAAAATTTGACTATTTGGTTAAAAATTTAATTATTTTGTTGAAATTTTTTGTTGTAGAAAATTAATTTTCCTGGGTAAAAATTAATTTTTTAGCTGAAAATTCAACTATTTGATTAAAGGTTCAACTATTTGGTCACAAATTTAATTATTTTGTTGAAAATTTATCTTTTTGTAGAAAATTAATTTTCCTGGTTAAGAATTAACTATTTTGGTTGAAAATTGGACTATTTTGTTCCAAGTTTAATTAGGTAGTTGAAAATTAGTCTTTTTCAGGAGAAAATTAGTTTTCTTGGTAAAAAGATTCATCTTTTTGGTTAAAAATTTAACTATTTGGTTAAAAGTTTTATTATTTTGTTGAAATTTTTTGTTGTAGAAAATTAATTTTCCTGGGTAAAAATTAATTTTTTAGCTGAAAATTCAACACCTTTCAAATAAAAAATATCAATTTTCAAGCAAATAGTTATATTTTAAACATAAAATGATGAATTTTCAACCAAAAATATAATGGCTGAATTTTTAGTTAAAAATTTAATGTTCACAAAAAAAAATTATTTTTAATAAAATATTTTAAGTTTTAACCAAAAACATGAATTTTAAACTAAAATTATGAATTTTCAAAAAAAAAGAAAATTAATTTTTAAACAAATAGTTTAATTTTCAATATATAGAGGGAAATTTCCAAACCAACTAAAAAAGATGAATTTTCAACCAAAAATATAATGGATAAATTGTTAGTTAAAAAGTTCATTTTCACAAAAAAAATTATTTTTAATAAAATATTTTAAATTTTAACCAAAAACATGAATCTTAAACTAAAATTTGGAATTTTCGACAACAAAAAATAGTTTTTTTTTACAACCAAATAGTTGACTTTTCAACTAAAAAATATCAATTTTCAAGCAAATAGTTGTATTTTCAACTAAAAATAATGAATTTTCAACCAAAAATATAATGGCTGAAATTTTAGTTAAAAAGTTAATGTTCACAAAATAAATTAGTTTCAATAAAATATTTTAAGTTTCGACAAAAACATGCATCTTAAACTAAAATTATGAATTTTCAACAAAAAAAAAAAATTAATTTTCAACCAAATAGTTTAATTTTCAATACATAGAGGGAATTTTCTAAAAAATCTAAAAAAGATGAATTTTCAACCAAAAATATCATGGTGGAATTTTTAGTTAAAAAGTTGATTTTCAAAAAAAAAAAAAATGTAATAAAACATTTTAAATTTTCACCAGAAACATGAATGTTAAAATAAAATTATGAATTTTCAGCAACAAGAAAAAAATTTCATTTTCAACCAAATATTTGAATTTTCAACTAAAAAAGATAAATTTTCAAACTAAAATTATGAATTTTCAACAACGAAAAATAATTTTTTTCCCACCAGACAGTTGAATTTTCAACTAAAAAATACAGATTGTTGAACAAAAATGGAAAAGGTAAATTCGCAGTTAGGAAAAGAATAAAAAAAATGAATTTTCAACAAAATATTTATATTCTCCAACAGTGATAAACTATTATTACATTTTTTATTGTCACAATTAATCTCTTTTGGGTAACTTCAACTATTTTTAATTTAAATAAAAAGTTATTTTGTTTAAATACTGTTATATTGTTTATTATGAATTAATTGCTTTTATTAGGAAAGTCAAAAATTTGGTTAAAAATTGTTGTAAATTTATCTTTTCATTAAAAAAATTAATATTCTTAATGAAGAATTTAATTACTTGGTTGAAAATTGAATTTCTTTGCATAAAATTATTCAATATTTATAATATTTATCATAATTTTTTTAATGAAAATATCAGCATAAGCAGGTTTTTCTATCTATAAATCCGATATCCTATTACGCCAATCTAATTTTTTGCAAATAAGGCCGTTTAGCACTATTCAGTCGAAATAGATTACGTTTATCGAATGATTCATCAGCACCAATCTAGAAGGAATGATTCAGAGACTTTCACTCGAGGACCTTGCTGATTACTTTCGCCGTTCCAGTTGGTCGAAAGTACGTCAGAAGGTGCAACCATGCTTAGAAAACTAAAGCAATTTAAATAATTATTCTTCAGCTCATATTTCTCAATGATTTCTCCTCCATTAACTGCGCAAAAGTCTTGATGTGGCTCTAGTAAGGCTCTGGCCAGTTTGCCCTGCTTGTGATGTGGCCCTGGTCGGGCAAACTGATATGGGCCACACATGGATTGCAAGGCTTCTGCAGATTACCCTACTTAGGGAAAACTTGTCAGGCCCTTCCCAGTTCTTCCAAGAAAAACCGTAATTTAAACGAATTATATTGATTGCAGAGAATAAAGATTATTTTATGATTAAAAAGTACTTTTATTACTTTTTTATCCAAAATATGGTTTTTCTTGAAGTTTTTCGAAGGCTGAAGGTTTAGGCTTTTTGAAAAGGCAAAAAATCATTAAATTTGTAATTCTCCACATACAGGGCAATTTTGAGGAAAAAAAAATTTTTTGATTGAATAATTTAGTCAAAATTGTGTTTTGTCGTTCAAGCTAGAATTACTAGCACTAACGAAGAGCTTGTAAAAATATTCACTCTACAAATTTATTAATAGCACTTCCTTCTAGCATTTTGAATCGAATTTTTATTTTGAAATTTTGAATTTTTTGTATTCCTGTTAGTTATTGTTCATTAATTATTATTATAATTATATGTAATTATCATTTAATAAACTAAAATGTTCAACATTAAGAAAAAAATAAAAATAATAATCTGATTAAAAAAAAACCTTCTTCAACGCAAAATTTTTTAAAAATATAATTAATATCAAAACGTTAATATTTTATCAGTTGAAATTTCCCAGAAAGACAAATTTTTAATAAAATACATTAATTTTTAACGAACTAGTCAAATATGTGATTGAAAAGAGATGAATTTGTAAACCATACAGTTGAATTTTTAACTGAAAAATATAATTTTCTTTTTCCAAAAATGTAATAGTTGAATTTTAAGTAAAAAATTAATTTTCATCCAATAACAAACATAATTTTCAGCACAATAGTTACATTTCTAACCAAAGAGATGAATTTTCAACTAAAATGATGAATCCTCAACTAAAAGAGCTACATTTTCAGTTGAAAAATAAATTTTTTACCAAAAAATAATGATTTTTCAATAAATTAGTTAAATTTTCAACCCAGTAGATGAAGTTTCAACTAGAATGAAGCTTTATCCAAAAAAATTACTTTTGAATCATATTGTTGAATTTCCTACAAAAAGGTAAAGTTTCAACAAAAAAGTTGATTTTGCAACCATACAGGATACTTTTTAACCAGATTGTTTGATTTTCAAGAAATTAGATTAATTTTCAACGAAATAGTTGAATTTATAATTGAAAATGTGAATTTTTAACCAAGAAGATTAATTTTCTACTTACAGCATACAAATTTTCAATCAAATAGTTCAATTTTCAGATTAAAAATATAAAGTTTAAGCCGAAAATGAAATGAAAACAGATACCTTTTAATTAACAAAATTAATTTAAAAATGAGAAATTTTTAACAAAATAGATCAATTTTTAAACAAAAAGATTGATTTTCCGCTCAAATCATGCATTTTCAGCAAAAAGAACTTTTTGGTTGACAATTCATTTCTATTGTTGAAAATGCAACTATTTCGTTTCTGATTCATTTTTTATGGTTAAAAATTCATCCTTTTTGGTAGAAAATTAATCTTATGGGTTGAAAATTTATCTTTAGTTAAAAATTCAACTTTTTGTTTGAACTTCGTCTTTTGTGGTAAAATATTACTCTTCTTGATGAAAAATTCATCTTTTTGGTTGAGAATTAATTTTTTATGGTGAAAAATTCATCCTTTTGGTCAAAAATTCATCCTTTTGGTCAAAAATTCAACTGTTTGGTTAAAAATTCATTTCTTAGGTGGAAAGTTTAACTTTATTGTTGAAAATTCTTTATTTTGGGTTGGATATTAATTTTTTTAACTGAGAATATAAATATTTCAATTTTTGGTTGAAAAATAATCTTTTTTCGTGGAAAACTCATATATTTTGTTGAGAATTCGTCATTTTTGGCAGAAAATTTAATTATTCTGTTG